>CM062220.1:23021806-23088234 GCA_031216235.1 Syzygium jambos
CTCATTCCTAGTAGTGGCTTGTGGCTCTTGCCTTGTTGCTTAATTTCGAAAGGGTCACCAAGTTGGTTAATGCTTCATCTGAAATTTGCCCCTTATGAAACATTCTTAGACTTAGGAATAGAATTGGCAATTTGCGCCAACTTGTCATCATCGAATTTGTGTTTCACGTCATCTAAAATGTCTCAATTTTGCTTTTGTATGTCAAGCGCTTGGAATTGCGATGATGCCGCATCAATTCACGTTGATGCATAAATTAGGCGTGCCGTGTCGTATCATGTTATATTCGGATGTTTTCTTTGTAATTTGTATTTTTTTTCTCCTGTTCTATGCACGCCGTGTATCATAGGCAAATCAATGCACGATGTCTGATGTTTGTAACTCGTTGAATACCCAACTGCATCATTACATAATAAGAAACAAACAAATGTCATTCCTCGTACTGGAACTTCGTCAAAGGAACGATCAGTTTAGTGAAATTCTAAATAGTTACAAAGAAGGCTTGTGCCGATTGCACATACATCACGTGTAAATCTAAGTCCTGATTATTCAAAGTCCCGTTTTCCCGGTTTTTCATTTGACCCGATGTGAGGCTCGGCCCGATAGACATTACGGAGACTTAGCGTGCACCTTGCTGAGTTCGCTAGGATGACATCGGTACGTTGCGGCACGAGCTTCCGTCTTCCTAAGCGATCGGGCCACCACGAAATTGGTTTGCTCGGCTAGTTAGAGATTGTACATCGATTTCCTTTTTTTTCACATGAACCGAATTATGCACGGATGGATGTCGAACCGGTCCAAAATTCGAAGGCCCGATAAAAGAATAAGTTATGGCTACGGTCTAATTTATAGTAACGAGAAAATCATTATGAGGAGAAACTGTCCAAACACACTCAATAGTCAATAAAAACATACAATATGTTTTCTCTGCATCATTGCTCCGCAAATTCTGGGACGGACCGTCGTTGATTTCTCGCATTGTTTCCCTAACGGGAAAGAGAAGACTTCAAAACGCGGTGGTTAAAAGCAGATGGAAAGGAAGAGCAGCCCCCATCATACCTCAGCTGGTGGTGAGCTGTATCACACCCGCACGTCACGCAGGACAAGAACTCCGTCTCGGTTGGCGGCGCCGATGTATCGTCCCCGCATTGCTTTCCGGGGCATGAGCGAGAAGACTCGATTACTCGAAAGTAACGTAACACGTCCAGAGAACTTTATTATTTCGGATAATTCATGACAGTTTATATACAATTGGTGGGATCCAAATTAACTTCCGAATCCCGAGCTACGGATCCCTCGACGACCCAGATGCAGGACGTCACCCCATTCGAGGTTGACCCTCTAAATTTTGAATCGGCTTCGAGATTGAGCTACCCAGTTATCCTGTTTAGTCAAAGCATGGGCTACTTGAGTACCTAAGACGGAGCAGAGTACCCGGCGCTGAACATGCAAACCGAGTCAAGTCAAGTTCAAGCTCTTCTTAGTATCAACTTTTATTAAAACGTTGAATGAATATATGACGGATGATACCTTGAGAAGAAAAGGGAAGTTTTTCCCTCGTTAGGATGAATGCGATTCGTAAAAAGTTAAGGAATGCAATGGTATCATCGTTGGAAAATACTTTCCAAAAAAAATTATGTTCAAGTTGCTTCCGAATGTCTGGATGTATTTCACAAATAATATGGAAGTCATTTTCCGACATATGTTGCTGGAAAATTATGAAACATGCATTTGAGGAAAAGCCTCGAGTATAACTCCATATCCCGGGTTCGGGCACTAGGAACTCAGGCTCGATTGTTAGGTCTTGGCCTAGGCCTGAGCAATTGCAAGGGACCTGAGCACGGGTGCTAGGATCTTGGGCCTTGCCTCGAGGGACTCGGGTATCAATGTTGAGGCTCCAGCTTGTTGGGGACTTGGGCCCACTTAAGGCTACACAAGCGTAAGCATTGGTGACCTGAGTGTGAGAGCTAGGTAACTAGGCTTGGCTGCCGAGCTCTCAAGCCTAATGTCACAGACCGTGATTTTCTTATACTCCCGTACCCTTGTAAGTGAAGCTTGATATCGTTGAAATGAAGAGTAAGTGATGCAAAGAGGATGATACAATTGGGTCGTTAGAGTGGCGTTATGATGGTTTGTGTTAGGAGTTCTAGATTAGAATGATTTTACTTTTAGGATCTCTGAAAGTGGGGTTGACCTCCCGTATACAAATTAGTTGAAAGCTGATGCCGCTCTCCCGATAAGACCATGACAAGCAGAAACCAGTTGTTGTGCCCAATGCGTTTTGTGTGTCTCGCTCAATGGGTTGAATGCTCGAGCTAAACTGGGAATGGTACGATCCAATACAAGGATGCGATTCGCTGTATTGTTCTTCAAAACAACTATAGAAGGAAGCCTGGCTTGGGGTCTTATCGGACTCACCAAGTGCCTCACGGGCTATTCTGCGGCCAAGAAATTGCTAGCTTGTGACACTAGCCTCAAGGAATCTAGGCTTGGCCTAGGGAGATATAGGCACGTCCTCGGTGGACCAAGACACAGGCGCTGAGGTTTGGGGCCTAGCCGCGAGGATCCTACATATGGGTGGTAGGGTCTCGGTCTCATCCTTGGGTGACCGTGGCTCGACCGTTGGGGACTTGGGCCCGTCCTTGGTTGTCGGGAGCTGGGGGTGGGTGTCGGCAACCCAAGTGTGAGTGCTTGGTGTTTGGGCCAACCGCATGGTTTCAGGCACAAGACGTTGGTTTGGCCTCGGGGATGCCCTGGCATCGGAGTCCTGAGCTCGGGTGCTCGAATCCATTCGTAACTAAAAAATTGAGTTTTAAATCTTAAAAGAAATTAGAAGCATAGTTTTTCATTATCTAAATCTAATTGCCCGAGCATTGAGAGAGAACTATGTTGGCCTCCCCGTTTTGATATCAATCGTTTATGCCTTCTTCCATATTAGGTCCATTCCCATGCGGCTTATACATTTATTCTGAACATAATAAATTGTTCTCACTATTTAAACGGTATCTTTTTTGGTCGAATATATTTAAACAGTATCGGTTCGTCTTACTTTAAGGAGACATGAATATAATCATGATGCTTTATATGCTTCAATATATTTAACGGGGTTGCTAACTTCACGTGTCTTTTGGTGGATACGACATTACTTGTGTAAACTAATCAAAGATGCGAACACCTAAGCTAGAATCAGTGTTCGACCAAAAAAAAAGAAAAAGCTGGAATCAGTGCCAGGCCCACTTTGAAAGCCGGAGGTTAATGAAAGGGAATGGACATGGATAATTGGTTGACATTATCCTAGCTGCTTGAATAAGACTTTAAAGTTTGGATTAAGTACAGCATTAGGTATGGGTTTATAATGTTCCGGGCAACAGCTAGCACCTATTCCTAATATTTCTTTATCTCCCCAAGTTTGCTAATCCTGCCTAATCCGCATTGGTCACAAGTTCCTTGCCATTACATAGAATTTTAGGCACAGACTGCAAGATGCAAGTACAGAAACCTGTCAGTGTTTGAGGAACAAGACCAATGCGAAAGCTCTACAATTTCAGGGAAAATGTCCCATAAAGCATAGCGTTTGTCCGGTATAACCACGACCGTGCTATGGTTGTGCCGGGTCACGATTTCGCCGCGAAGGGCTTAACTTGTTTTGATAATATATTGAAACCAAGCGAGACAACTTCATAAAAAGCTGTTCTGATTATAAGAATTTTGCTAAACACCTTGTGTTCGTACCCACTTTCAGAATAGAAGTGTAACTGTCATGGAAAGACTGTACCAAAAAGGCTCTCTTGGAAATTGTGGAAATATAACGGGACCAAATCAAACATGCTTTCTTTGTTCACCGTCCCTCCTGAGTCAATATATCTAGCTAAGGAAATGATGGGTGACTGCCATTTCCGATTAATCAAGAACATCCGAAACCGATTCTCTTGTCTGCCTCTGAATGTTTGCTCATGTCACGGGCCATATGCCAACCGATTGGGGCAGATCGAATGGGATTGCCAATGACATGGGATTGTCCTCTTGCAATCCATCGCTTGATCAAACCAATCCCTCAAAATCCTGGTGGAAACCCCATCGTCATCCCCTTTTGACAAGGAGACATTCAGAAACATTTAACTTGCACCATAAAGACAGCGAGGAACCGGTTGTTTTCTCCACAATTGTAGCCCCTTGTTTGGATTAGGGTCACCTGTTCAATCAGTCACCATCTCTATCGTGGCCTGGCATTAGAAAAAATATCTTCGATGGCCGAGACCGACCCCGCATCTATGACCCAATAATTCAATAGAGCAACCATCATCCATCAAAGTATTAATTTTTCGCATACAACGGCCCAGGCTAGACCTTGAAATTGGATAGTGCATGATTCTCTTTCCATTTAACTAGTAGTTCACTGCTAATCCAGAGTCTAGCCCACAGGATTGGTGCAAATCCTACACTCAGCTAGCTATATTGGCGTACTGCCAAAACATTAATCAGTTGATTAATTGTTCTGACGAACGGCACAAATCAAATGCCGAGCATGCCCTTCGTACCGCGCCATGGTAAAACATCCCACTCGAGATTTACTTTGTTAATCGCAACCACGATCCCATGGTGGTTTCGTGACCCGAAATTATCAAAGGAGATTCGATTCATCCACTCTCACAACGAAGATGCGATTATCAACTCATGATGATGGATCAGTGAAACCACTGACCTAACGACTCTAGGCTCCGTCAAATTCATGACACGAACCACCATAACAGCTTATACTAATTAGTCTTATATAGTCTTGTATCATATTCAATCATACACAAAATATAATAATAAATAAGGAACCCATCATCCAAAATACAGATAAAAGTAAGGATCTTTAAGTGCATATACACTAACAGATAGAGAAGACCCCACATGGTCAATCTGGTATAAGGAGAATCTGCATTGGCAAAACATACTAGAGAATAGAGATCGTGGACCCTAACGAACCTCGTTCAGGAATCTCTTTTGTGCAAACCAAACCGATGTGGCAATTTCTCTTCAAACGCCAATGCCATCATAGTAACCTCCATAAGTTATGTGAGCCCTGCTCAGAGGAACCCCTCTCGCTGCTGAAATTGCTTCGTTCAGCTTGGTTGCCTGCTGAACCACTTCCTTAATTCTCTGCAAATCACATGTTGAGCTCCTTAGTGTTTTTTCCTTTGGCAAAATCAGGCCTTTTAGGCTTTGGTTTCAGCTCCAAAAGTTCCTAAGATTGGGAATTGAGAAATAACTTATGGCATGCACCACCTGGAATTTGAAAGAAAACATGTTTTGTTTTTTCTTTGGGAAGGCTTCTTGAGCACTAATTTCACAGTTCATACGCTGTACATATTACTTTTCTTGGCTGATTTAAGAAGATTGCAGATCATAGAATACCGGGTTTTTGATGAAAGTCCCATGTATGATTCACTTGTTTTAGCAGCATATCAACCAGAGAAACCTCATGCAGACATCACCTTATCGGTGTAGCACTTATAAGATAAGGCCAAAAGGACAGGCTTTCAACCAATTTTTGCACGAAAGAGTGCTCAATTTGGGGAAAATTTGCCGTACCTTGTCATCGGTGTAGATCTGAAACCGATGCTTCTGATTCCGCTGGCTCTGTTTAGTCCTCTGGCTTCCAAGAATGATGATGCAGACCGTAGCAGCAGCGACGCCGAAAGAGCAGAGAGCTCCAATCCCTGTGAAGCCCCATTTCCATATGTTCAGACCACCTCTATTCTCATCCCAAGCGACCTCCTCTGCATCACTATCACTGCCCTGTTGCTTCTTGGTCACGCCCACGACATCTCTGGCGGTGACCTCGTGCCTCTTCCTTGGAGAGCAAGAACTGTCAAGAACTGCCTCGCCTTGAAAGGCTCCGGCATCAATCTGGGGCACAACGATTCCTCGGGTGCCGGACCTCGGCGAGTCCATTTTCATGTCGGCGAATTCGGGTTCCGTCATCTTCTTGAAGAAGACTTGGGAGACCATGTCCTGGTCAGCTTCCTCCAGTCCCACGGCCTTACCGTCATCAGGAGGCTTGATCATCTTCTCGGTGATCAGGGACGGGAGCTTGATCTCCACGGGCACCTTGATGATCTCCCTCATCAGCCCCTCATCCGGGGCCGGCGGATCGAACTGGATCGGCACGGGGACGACCCGGCTCGGCGCCTTCGGATTCGGGGACGGGCACCGGAAGTAATCCATGTTGAAGACACTCTTCTGATCAGCAGGAGGCGGGCTGTGCCTCCTGGAGAAGATCTTGTCACCCTCATTGAAATCAAGATAGCTATCGACAGGCAGCAACTCCCACTCATCAAGATCCATTTTTTTTTCCTTCCAAGGGGAGGGGGGACTCCTTAATGGGAGGGCGGGTGCTGGCGCTGCGGAAGGTTAATATAAAAGAGTGTTGCTTCTATGGGGGGTTTTTGATTTCTTTTGCTGCCGACCCTCTGGAATTAATGAACCAAAGGGAGGTGGGTTTGGGTTATATCATGGAGTGTGACGTGGGATTCGAGCGAGAGAGGAAGCCTCCCCAAGATTGGTGTGTGTCCTCTTGCACTGTGGAGTGGGAAGATTGAATCCAATTAGCAGGGAGGGAGGCTGGATGATATGACAGGGTCCTAGGGGAGTGCTTATCCTTCCGTGAGTGGGACAAACGGAAGGTGGTCCGTTTGGGCCCCACGTTGAGGAAAATTTCGCCCTTGAAAAGTTCATGGACGTGCACCTTCCATTCTCAACTTCTCGCCCCCCCCCCCCCCCTAAAATATTAACCATAATCGTTTTGTGGGATATTTTCAGCTAAATTGCCTTGTCTACCAGATTTCTGAGGTGCGCATGTCCTTAAGCAAGTCAGTCCTGCAAATGGAACATCCCCCAATCTGGTCGAAGTGCATAGCTTCAAACACACTGATCCAATTGCTTTAGGGCTTATGAGCAGATTCTAGAGAGAGAGTGTGTCTGTTTGTCGGTTGCTTGGTTGAGGGTGCGCGGGAATGATAGGGACTAGGATGGCCTTTGGAGTGAAAAAGGAGTGAAAAAGAAAAAGATGAAAGTGAAAGTCCTCACAACTGTCCATGCCTCGGTATCTTTTTTGAGCTTTTTTTTTTTAACAAGATTTGGTTTAATGCTAAAAATGCGATTGTGAAGAATGTTCTAAACTTCGCTTAGACGTGTCTCGCAATCTTTTTTGAATCTTAAATTCGGCAAGCATATGGACCCTTTTGTGACCCAATTTATTTCCCTTTTTTTCTTATCTCTCTTGTTAACATCAAGAGAAATCGGATTTGGGTTCGTGAGATATAATTGGTAGAAGATCGGTGTCACATCCAATTCCCAATATGATTCTACGCATGCAGTTGAATAATACGGATCAATATAAATTAAGGGTCATGATTATACGAAGATGATTCCCATTTCTAACCTAGAGACCCAAGTCAATTCAATGGATCCAATCCCTGACTAGTATTTTCGCCAAAGGAAAACGATCTTTTTATAGAATCTAGTTTCTTAATAGTCAACAGTTGCGTCCTGAAGTGTCGCTTGCTGCCATTTCCAGCAACATCAACATGTGTCTTGGCTCCTTGTACAGCCAACGGTTGCGTGCTCGTTTTGGTCGCTCGTGTTCCTATTACGTGCACTACCCAAGTGCTTGGCTTGCATTCTCACAAGTTAACCCCACCGTCGCTCGTGACTGACAATGAACCGGCCACGTCCCCCCAAATAAGAAACTAGGAGAGAGTT
This sequence comes from Syzygium jambos, assembly GCA_031216235.1. NCBI lineage: Eukaryota > Viridiplantae > Streptophyta > Magnoliopsida > Myrtales > Myrtaceae > Syzygium > Syzygium jambos. Next base: position 23,029,553 of record CM062220.1, read on the forward strand.
TCATCTAACATGGCAAAAGCGATGCTGAGCTGTTTTTCTAGAAGTGCAGATGTAGGTTTAATGTCGTCTGTTCGCTTTCTCTTTTTGTGGGTTTTCGACCGTCGCGCCCGCTGAGAATAGTAAAACCTAGGGACTCATTTTAGGTGAATATGATATAATACGTGATGGGAAGATTGTTGAGCATGAGACTTCATTGTCAGTTGTAGAGAAATAGGTTTCGAGACTAGAGGCGGTTTATTTGGTCTGCCATCAAACGTCCAAAAGTCAAATATGAAAATTCCCAGAGATGCACGCAAAGCTAGAACCATCAAGAATAGCTGAAAGAAAGGGCACTTCCTGCTACGACCGAAAGGTATAGGAAAGCAGGGCCCTTCAACGAGCAAGCAAGCCTTGGAGCATCAGAGTTCAAGCTTGAATTCAGCCTGGTCAGCTGACCCAATTGAGTTGCTTCGAACCGAAAGGGAAAACTTGGATCCAGACTCAAGGAGTTAAGGTGCCGAAAGAGAGAGAGGGGTAGAGATCTGAAGCAGTTCAAGTGCATCATACAGATATGATTCGAAAGGGAAAATCATATACACAAAAGACAAAGCTGTTCTCAGATATACAATGCTCCGCTGGTTCCTCCCAAGAAAAAACAAAGAAGGGGCAAAACAAGGAAAACAGCTTTCGGCTATTTGGAGTATTCTAACATTAAAATCTCCACTCCACTTACAGATATTACATCAAAAGTGTGAGAGTGAAACAACCTGTTGCAGAGCATCTAATAAGTAGTTTGTAGCATTCTAGTTAGATTTCTCGGCCACCCTCTGGCATATGGAGGCACGAATTCAGCCGTTTTAAGGAGATGATGATTTAGCCGATGAGGATTCGCCCAACGAGACAGAAGCCAGAGAAGAAGCCCAAACCCGGGCGCTCCTTGCCCTTTCGTGAAAGCTCCTGGCTTTGCCAAGTCTCACCTTTGTCCAAATCCTCCTCACGTCAATAGCATAAACCGCACGCCCCAATAACTGAGTTGCCTCGCCAAATATTTCCAAGTTCAGATGAGGAACATACGAGACACAGAAAGCTTTCAAACGAGACACAACTCTAGGGAATATGGCCATGAGTAATCTCAAACAAGAAAACAGCAGCGAGAGAGCCAGATACGGTTCCCTGTTTATGTTCTTCATCGACAGCACATCCTTGAAATGTGCTCTGGAACTTTTGCCAGTCTGAAGACTAGCTGGCTGCTCTACCATGACGGATTGTACAGGTTGAAGGCCTGTGTTGCATACAGAAGAAAAATGAGCATCCAAAATGTCACAAACTGAGTTCACTTTGTGCCAAAATTGGCTGCATCAATTAAAAGCTATTGGGTTAACAGTGCTCTATTGATAAGGGGCACTTCAATCTAATCATTTACCTGTGTTTGTCTCGTAAAATTCCACTATAGAGTCGAGAGTTTTTGGACCATGGTATCGCAACCTCGAAGTTTGATTCACCAATAATATAGATGGCAAACTATGGATCCCATATATTGAAAATACACTGCAAAACCAGCTCTGAGATAAGCACAAGAATAACTCGGATAAAAAAGCAAAACAAAATCCCTAATGCAGAAAACCCAGAAGGACTGATAAGAAAGAACCATGGACCTTTCTTATTGTTAATCATGTATCTTTTGATAATACAAAACTGCAGCTACCATTTAACAGTTTAATAGAGGAATCAGCTTTCACGAATAATGACAAGTATTTGACACAGCAATAGTATACTAAAAACCGTTACAAGACACAGTTAATCAAGGATGCATTTCAATTAAATAGGTTTACTACTGTGATTTTCATGAAATCATTACTGTCTTCCTTTCAAATATCCCTTTATCTACCCACCTTTTGAGTCCTCATAATGACTATGTCCTAACTTCTAGACATTACTTTATTTAATGTCTAATCGGTTTTGAAAGCAGTCCAGTCTGTGGGGTTGTGCCTTCTTGAATACTCAAGTAGTTTTTGACAAATCCCCCCAGGAGTAGCAACACTCTCTTAAGTTTGCCAAATGCACATAATACGAGCTTCCACCACAAAGAAAAGGTAGAACAAAGCTGTAAGCCTCATCTGTAAGAACTGTACTGTAAATAACAACCCAAAAAAAAAGGGGGGGGGGGGGCGGGCGTTGGTGTTCCCATCATGTGGCTTCAACCATATAATACCTATATCAATCATGTTCAAGAGAGCCTGGCCACACAAGATAAAACACCATTTTCCACAGCATAACTAGTAAAAACAGTATCAGCACAAACCTTGGCATAGCTGAAGATTGCTCGACTGCCAAATGATCTATTTGAGGGAACATAGAGCTAAGGGCTTCATACATAGGCCATATAGACTGGGAAAACAGGCATGATGAAGCATAGAAAAGTACAGTAGTATATCCACTATGCTGTTTGGACATCAAAAAATTATCGAGGAAGTTCCCATCCACCTGAACACACTAAAATAAGAGGTCGTATTAGTAGAACTCCAGACTCAGGACACAGTATTATTGTGAAGCGTCAGAATGAAATAATTGGGGCAAGCAGCATCCTGTCACAATCAAAGAAAGGCAATTCATGCAAGGGAAACTTGAGGAAGAGGAAATAGGGGTTCTTCAGTATTTAAAGCTGTGGATAAGATAAGATTAGAAAAGTAAGAAGACACGAGACCAAGACCAGTCTAAAGGTTAGGTATGCAAAAGAGGGTGAACAAACAACCTTTATCTTCACTCAAGAATAAGAAGCATAGATGCTACAATCTACTGTGGGTTAAATCGTGAGAAAGAGAAAGGGATTCATCTAAAGCCTTCTGAGTATGTTAAGTCCTCCACAAATACTAACCCACAAGAAATGATTAAGTGATTGTCCTTAATCTACTGTAAGATTAACAGCTTGTTCTGGGTCAAAAAAAAAATTGTTGTGGGATCTACTCTTTCAAGAATTTGTGAATCATAACATGCTGTTACTGTCCCAGTGGCTCAGAGATTGTTGGGCTTTGCACAAATATAGCAGTTAATGAGTAAATGGACAAACGCAAATGAATAAATATGATGCCATACTTCTGGTGCTTAAACAGTCAATAAGAATATTCGCACCGTACAATACACTCACTTTATGTCAGACGCATTATAAAATACTCATATTTCAGCTAGCATAACAGTCAATATAATCAAACATGACTGAAAATCATTTGCTAATGCATATGAGTTTCCTTCTATTAAATAAACAAAAAGACATCCAACACCTTTCGAACATCAAGGGTCTAACAAGGAATGTTAAAAGAATCCCAAGCATCTTGCTTAATGATTGTTCCCAAACAACGACAACCAACATCAAACTATGACCACTTATGAAAGCAATATTTAGGCATAAAAAAGGAGAACTAGTATTTTAGATTCGTCTTGGTACGGGATTATTTGGACGACAAAGTCAAACCAGATTATCAAGCAAGACGCATAAGGTCATACGAATTCTGTACCAGAAGGAAGATTTGATTTCTATTTTAGCTTATTGTCCAACTAATCATTGTAAATAAGATTCCATCTGAAACACATCTAAAAAATTTCGCATGCTCGAGCTTTCTCCTCCACTCAAAACACACGAACTATTTGATGGGGGAACTAGAAGACAACTAATGGCAAGAATTACATTGCAGAAATTCATGTATGACAGAAAAATCCGCATAATAAACACAAGGGAACAAGTCCTTAAATAAATTGTCAGTGACAAGCTAAAACACTAATCTTGTCTAGATCCCATGCATTCCATTATAGGAAGACAAGCTTTGATGAACTGAAGCTATCCAATTTCACTGAAACAACAAGGATTCTCAAGCAGATATTCTGATCTGTCAAAATTTATGTTAGCTTCTTCACACTTCTCCTAGGTATACACTGACTTATATTTTTAATAATTAGGATTGAGGCATCCCACCTTAGGTAGGTAAACACCTGGAATTGTTTGTACTTGGTGGTGTGGGAATCAAACTTGTAAGCCGCACATATAATTTGGCCTTAACCACCGAGTCGATCCTATGGGTGTATCAACTAACTCATATTACCATGTCCATTCAATATATGAAACATCTCTGAGGAGTGATTGAGTAAAGTGAATTTCAAAATAATTTCTAATCATCCAAGTGAAGTCCTAGAAATGCCATTGATCAGCTGCTAGACAGCATCATGAGTTCGTGACAAACTATTAGGACAAAAACTCGCTTCTGCAAGACAATGACAAGCATTCCCCGACTTTAATTACCAAGGGTCTCTCCAAAAGATGGCCTTATATATTTGATATTTCACAGAATCGGACTATTCGCAACATGGTCCTTTCTAACCCACCGTTCACCATTTAATTTACCATGAACTTAATCAGATCTTTATGGCACACTACCCAAGTCAGCTGTTCTCTCCTGTTTACTCTCCATCCATTGCCCGCCCTGTGTTAAAATAATCTTTTCCCAGTTTCTCCTTCACAAAGAAAGAAAATCAAAGAAATCTCATAGTTTCTCCGGGATTCCGTGAAAAAGTCACAGATCTCATATAGTTGTACAGTTTAGATGTAGACAACATTCACCAGTGATACATCAGATGTCTTCAAGTACAGGAGCAAACAGCATCAGATTAGAAGAAACTAAAGGTACATGAACATTAAACATAACAATGACATAGCAGCTTCTATCTTGGGCATTTGATATGCCTATGTATGATTGCTAGGATATGATTTCTAGCCTAAAATTACTTACCAATAAGACAGTGGAGAGCCTATGTAAACAAGCAAGAGCCCCAAATGTATATATGTGGCAAAAGTCCTTCCCACACATCTAATTATCACTCTCCAGTCTCTGAAGAAGTGAAGTGCGCCATAATAACATTTAACTGCTAAACCATTTAAAGTGTCCCAATAGATGCCTTCTACCAAGTAATTACACGAGTGCGAAGAACTGACCTTTAAAGCAAAGAAACAATATCAAGATCCTTATTTTCGATCGACCTTTCATCAAGTAGAACTAAATCCGGCAAACTTAGGTGGGGGAAAAAAGAAACACTGAAGCACAAGTCAAGGCCCTCGAGCCACATCCAAATGACAGATTCCCCCAAGGATTTCTACCATTTCTCAAATACAATTATGTTGATCCTAGAATTACATACCATTCTCACCACCGAACACCAAAAGGAAAAGTCAACGCATTCATCCACAATCCAAAAGAAATCAGTACAAATCTAAAGCCTCCCCAGAACAACAAAACCAAAATCGAAACCAAACACCCCATCCAAACCAATCCTCGCAACAATCACAACCCCGACCAACACTTCATCGGACGGAGGGGGAAGCGCGAAAGGGAGAGCAAACTCGAGGCCTCAAATCGAGCCAAACGACGCACCTGGAGAGGCGGAGAAGGCGAGATCGAGCCGGAGCACCGCGATTGCAAGCCGATCAAGAAAGGAGGAGACTCCCTGGGGCAAACGGGGGCCGGTTCCGACGACACGAGCCGCGCCAGGAGAGGAGACAGCGCGCCGATGCAGACGAGGAGGAGCGAAGCCGCCACGGACGGAGGAGCCATTTGGAGTGGAGGGAGAAGGGGTCACGACACGACACGGCAGCGAGAGGACACGACGACGACGACGACGACGACACGGGAAGGCGCAGACGAGGTTGGAGGAGCAGGGGGAGGCCGAAACCAGCAGGAGCCGACCGGGGACAAGAAAAAGAAGATAAAAAAAGAAAAATCAAAAAGGAAAATTCAAGAAGAGGAAGAGGGGGGGTGTTGTCGGAAGCCGACAAGATGGGGTGGGGCTCTGGTATCTGGTCTCTGGTTTATCTTCTTCTGCCAGAAATGGAACGTAATCTGTTCGAATCCATTCCTTCCTCTTCCTCCTCTTCCTCTTTGTTCTGGTTCTTCTTCTTCTCTTTGTTCTGGTTCTTCTTCTTCCTCTCTCTCCCTCTCTCTCTCTCTCTCTATGAGGTTGTTGGATAATTGGATAATTATCAAATGATTTTCTTTCTGAGAAAAAGGGGGAGGTTCGTTTCAATTTATATTTATTTTTGTTTTTTTTCCATTATTGCGCGACTGGCGAAATGAATTTAAAGATAATCTATTTTTCGAGCCCCAAGCCGCCTCGCGAGGCGCGTCGGTGACGTGGCAAAGCGGATGCGCTCGGAAAAAATAAGAAAAAAAAGGAGATATGTACGCTGGAAGTTCTAAAATTTATCATGAAAATACAATTGAAATCTAAAATTTGCAAAAAGTGCAATTGAATTATAAAACTTATCAAATTAGTTCAATTAAGTCATAAAGTTAACACTGTATAATTTACTAACGAAAAATGCTGACATGTTTTATTTTATTACTTTTATTGAGACACATGGCGATGATGTGAAGTCCAACAAGCGTCACGCCAAAAAATGATAAAAAATATAAATTAAATTATAAAAAAGCTAAAATTTAAAAAGAAAAAAGAAAAAAAAAGAGCCACGACCAGTAGCTATAACCAAGCCCTCGTTAGTGGATGCTGCCACAGCTACAGAAAAAGTCCAGCGAAGGTCGCCCAAGCCTTCTCGGAGCTTGAGGAGGGCCTGCAGGCCCCAATCGTGGGGAGGGCGCAACCCTCAAGGAGCTCATGTCAGCTGTGGCTGAACTTTAAGGAATGAGAGGAATCTTGGGTCCGTGAGAGCCATGTTGAAATTTGGAAACGGCGTAATAAACATTGTTCCGATATTAAGAGCGGTTTGGATTGTACTAATATAAGCATGTTGGTAATCCAAAGAACGAATATCTAGAAGGGCCATGCAAGCAACAATAGATAACTGTCACGGACTGTGATTCTCTCATACTCATATACCCTCGTGAGTGGTGCCTGGAGCTATCGTGTGAAGAGTGAGAACGCATAAAGGATGAAATGCAACTAGGACGTGGAAGTGATGTCAAGACGGTTAGGGCTAGGAGTTCTAAGATGAAACAAATATACCTTAATAACTCTGAAAGCAGGGTTAGCCTTTTGTGCACAAACTGATCGAGAACTTATGTCACTCTCTTTATGAGGCCATGGCATCAAACATAAATAAGATCTATGCGTTTCGCTTGATGGAATAGAAGCCCGAACTATTCTAGACGTGATATAATCTGATACAAGGAAGCTATTCGCTATATTGTTCTTTGGAAAAGCTAATGATAGAAGGCTGGCCTGGTGTGAACAACGCACCAGGCGCCGTGCAGGGCTAGAACTGCACGCTCATGACATAACCCTTTTGTATCATGGAAGGATAGAACAAGATGGATAGCGTTGAAATGAAGATGCGTATACCCCTGCTGTACCAATTAACAAGAAAAATCAGAAGATAACAGAGGGTAACAAAATGTTCTTGCTCAGTAGAAGGAATAAGATGTTGGTCGAATTGAGATGACTGGACATAATCCTTAACTTATCGGGATGTATGTTTGATGAGTTGTTTGATGGATTAGAGAGGAGAGAAAGGGGGGTTTGGTGAAAGCAGAATATGGATTAATTAGGGAAAGATGAGTTTTCGAAATCTTGCTATCTTCGTTAAGGTATGAAACCTCATAAAAATAGTCAGTTTTATAAATATTTGAAGTATGGAGATTTAAAGGGGCATCAACACTAACTGGTGGATTGGAATCGGTAGAATCACTCATGATGGAATGAGTCTACCTTTTCTACCCAGTAATCCATCTAAAAACAAATGAGTATGTTGAAGAGAGCGCTCGCTTTGATACCCGTAAATAAGGGAAAACAAAGACAATACTTGTGGCGAGTATGATATCCCACACACAAATAGCTCTTTAGGTCTCTATAAAAGGGACTACGATTTAGCTAACAAGCTCCCTTTCGAATTTTGATTCGCACCTTAAAACTGCTTTATGGTAGTAGAATTATGATGCACAGGTTTCATATCATGGAAAGTACACAACATACTACAATAACTCATTAGTACACATACATTTCTTTAAAGAATTATACTAGGCAACAAGACAAAAGTGAGGATTTATGTGTTGCTGGCCTAAGCATCACTTACATGTAGGGTGAGAGTTGTGCCCTCCACCAAATTGGGGCCTTGCTCGAGGCCGATGAGAGTTGTAGGGTTTCGGGAAGGCCTAGGCGACCTCTGTCGGCCCTTCCCTACGGCTGTGGTGGCGGCCACCAACAAGGGCTTGTCGTAGTTGCTCGCTGTGGCTCTCTGTTTTGTTTTCTTTTTCTTTTTTTAATTTTAGTTTTTTTCTAATATAATTTATATTTTTTGTTATCTTTTTCTATTATGGCGCTTGTTGGATGCCACATTATCGTTGCGTGTCTCAAAAGAAGTAATAAAATAAGACACGTCAGCATTTTCTATTAGTAAATAAGACGGTATTAACTTTAAGGCTCAATTGAACTAATTTGACAAGTTTTAGTATTCTATTGCACTTTTGTGATAATTTTTAGGATTTCCAATAAATATATTCCAAAAAAAACTCTTTCAATTAATTTGTCTATGCTTTTTTAAAAGACAAAAATTGACTTTTAGTTTTTTTCTTGTCGAAAAACAACTTTTAGTTTACCGCCGTATATTTATATGAAACTCAAATTTCAAGAAATCACGAGAAAATAATACGTGAACTTACTGAGCAATATTTGTGTATTGTGAACATACCGGGTGCTTTTTTTGGTTAAGAAAGTGTCAAAGTGCATCTTCGGCGAGGGTTATACTTAATAATAAACCATATGGTATCGTTGCTGTTTTGTATGACAAACTACCTTTTTAGGTTTTTTTGCTTCAAATATTGCCCGACAAACATAATTATTCATGAAACAATGGATGAAAAGAGTGCTCGTAATCAATAATCGAGACTCAAGATAGGGAGAAAAATGAGGGATCGATGCCCACAAATTTCGGATTAAATGAGTGAAGCGAAAAAAAGGTAATCTTTTTTGCATGCACTAAAATTTGATAGCATTCGATATGAATTTATGATCTTAATCGTACATGATTGGCCAAGTTTTCATTCTTACCACTCTTCAAATGGAACAAGATTAAAAAAAAATGGAACAAGATAATGACTTTTAAGTGTGCAATAATTCGAATTTACCCCGATGATTTTTAAACAAATAAAAACCCAGGCGACCTATTGAATGAATACGCTACTTTATATATCGTTTTATGATGTCTCGATTCGCAACAACATAAATTACGATAGCAACATCATTGGTTCATAATCATTCTAACCGAATTGTTCTAAGCAAGATACAATCGACACCACACGAGTCCTTATGGCGCTTCTCAGTCGTTTCGGACCTCTAATCTATTTTCTCAGCAAGTAAATTAACTCACTGAACTCGACCCAAAAATCCAACCAAAAAACAAAGCTCGACCCAAAAAAATTAACTCTTTAAATTAATAACGATAGAAATTCATACAAATATATATTAGAAAAATATCGCATCACCCAAAAAAAAAAGAGAAGAGAAAAATCCAATTTGACAGATTTTCATCCGTTAATTAGGTCGGCGGCGTCGCACGCGCACCAGCGCCATCTGGACTCTGGAGATTAGGCGCGTTCGAGTCTACAGGCAGAGCGAGTCAAAAGAGGAGTGTTCAAAGTTAGGGCTGCTTTTGTTTTTGTGGCTTTTCTCTCGCAAATCGATAAGGTGCGAATCGAGGGGAGATGGAAGTGGAAGCAGAGAAGGAGCCGGAGCACCACAACGAGGACAGCAACAGCAGCGGCTCGCAGTCGCTCGTCGAATCCGCCGATGGCCATGGCTACACCCAGGAGCAACGCGACCGCCAAGCTCGCGAGCTCAAAGCCGGCCTCCATCCTCTCAAGGTCTATTTCTCGGCCTCTGCCTCTCTGTCTCTCTCTCGCGTCCCGCGCTTTGCGGTGTGTTGGTGATGTTGGGCATTGTTTCAATTTGGTTGGAGTTCGTGTTTTTAATCTGAAATGACTGGAGTGGAATGGGCTATTGGTGAAATCGGAGCCTTTTTGGGCGAGTGGGTCTGTGCGTGTTCTGATCCGCGAGTAGTTTCAACCTCGAATGCCATCGGCACAGCACGATTGGCATGGCGTGTCCCCGATTGGCATTTGCCTCGAGCATGGCGGTGTCGGCTTGGTTAATCGTGTGCGTTTGAGGACGTTGTGGCTCGACCTCTTTTGAGGTTGTTTGTTTTATCATCCACCCATTTAAGAGTTTTCATTTTCTCGTCTTTCCCCCCTGGTGTCTAAATCGTTTGCCCATACTGGGGAATTGGCTGCTGGATATGATGCCCCTTTTATATTTATTTTGAGATAGGTTTGGGTCATGAAATTGCTTCCTTTTGAGTTTGGGAGAGGTGGATAATGAGCAGCAAAAATGGGTGTTCCCATTGTTTTCTTTTCTGGTTTAGTTGTTTTGAATTACTGGCACATTGAGTTTGGTTTGTTCATGTGTGGTTACATAGGCATGCTTGGGAATATATGTTCTGGGGATTAGGTATTGCTTCCTTTATGGAGAATCCTCACTAGAATTGGTACATCAGAAAGCAGGGGAAGATGTTGCGCTCCTTATACTTTTCACATTTCCATTTCACCCTTCCACCAAATGCAAGACCGTTGTCTGGTAATTGGTAATCTTAGCATGACACTGATAATTAGGATAGTTAATTTGGATGTGATTCAAGTAAGTTATATTGACATGGATGTCGTGCTTCTTGTTTAGGACCATAGCTTATCATTTGGTGTTGCTTCTTGTTGTTGCAGTACAAGTTTGTCTTCTGGTACACTCGTCGAACTCCCGGAGTTAGGACCCAAACATCATATGAGGACAATATAAAGAAAATTGTTGAATTTAGTACGGTAAGATCATCTTGACCATCACAGGGTAATTCATGTAGACAGTTGTTTTTCGAGATGAAGTCATGGCAGACTAAACAAATGTTCTTGAACATTATCTGTGTATAGGTCGAAGGTTTTTGGGTCTGCTATTGCCACTTGGCTCGCCCTTCTGCTCTGCCAAGCCCAACAGATCTGCATCTTTTTAAAGATGGAATCCGTCCTCTATGGGAGGTGATGCTTTTGTTCTGCAGTCCTTGATGATGACGATGTTGATTCTTCATTTACTTATCTCTCCTACACTTTTAGCCACTTTTTGTCAGTCATATGTGGCTGAATGATGCATAACCCTTGAAAAGATCAAACTTTCAGGACTCAGCCAATTGCAATGGTGGAAAGTGGATAATACGGTTTAAAAAGGTGGTGTCTGGCCGCTTCTGGGAGGATTTGGTAAGAAATAACATATTTAGGAATCTTATTCTTTGCCCACACTTCCCACCAGTTGCTGGATTATATATCATCTATTGAGAAATGTTATTTTTCTTTTGTTTCCCCAAGCTTGAGCTTTTGCAAAAGGTTTTTATGAGCTGATGATGTACTTGCAGCGTCCTATGTTATGTTGAATTGATGTGTGAGCGTGTCCAAAGACCAAGATAGCACATACTCTATGGTCAAAGTGTGTGTGTCACCATAGCACGTAGGTCAAATGTCATTCTTGAAGAGAAAATTTTGTAGAATTTTCTCATGGTCTAGAAAGAAAGAAATGATTGGTGTGCTTGTTGGCGCACCTACCCTTATGGCAAAGCTATAAAATGGTGAGTTTGAAAAGTTAATTTCTGAACCCTATTTTTAGATAAAAACCCACTTATAAATGGTTTCAAAGTGAAGGTGTAATCCCTTCATTGCATTTGGTTGTCCGAACAACACCTGAATCATCAATTGGTTTTGAAACAGAGTAGTGAGTCCGGGAAAATGTAGTTTGTGATCAAAGAAAAAAATTGCGACTTGAATTTTTCCTTAAGTTACACAAATAAACTGTTTGAAACAAGATGTGAGTTATTTAAAAGAACTTTTGCCTCGTTTTCCATTTGCAAGGCAACAATGATAGAACTCTAGTCTATATGGCACGACTATATGTAAAAGTTTAGTAGGCAGTATGTAAGGGCATATTATCTTGTTCATTGAGTACGACTGCTACAAAGCAAGAGAGCAGAGAAGGTAGTCTTTTTTTTTCTAAGTCTTTTGAGGAATGTATGTAGTTTTGTGAATGCTGGTCCTTTAGTGAGGGAATTGCCGTTATCTGTTTGCATGCATCAATTATTTTCTCTTGCACATGTATCCAGGTACTTGCCTTAGTTGGTGATCAACTCGACTATAGTGATGACATATGTGGTGCAGTGTTAAGCATTCGCTTTAATGAAGACATATTGAGTGTGTGGAACCGCAATGCTTCTGATAATCAGGTGTGTAAAGTTCAGTTCCCTTTTGTCTCACTACAAGGCGAGCTACAATTTTCTGACTATCTTTTGATATTACAGTCAGTTATGGCTTTGAGAGATTCTATTAAAAGGCACTTGAAGCTTCCTCACAACTACATTATGGAGTACAAGCCTCACGATGCTTCACTACGTGACAACTCATCATATAGAAACACCTGGTTGAGAGGTTAAAAAGATCGTAGGGTTCTCTCTTGTGAAGGTAGTCTGCAATGAGGGTTGGTAGTCATTTAACCATGATGTATGGCACTAGCAGTTGAATGCGCCTTCATTAATCGCGGTACTTTCTGTTTAAATTTTGAAGATGCAAATTGCATTCCAATTTGCAGTTATTGGTAACTCTTCTTACTGGTTTACAAGCTTTACTCTTGGGATTTTTAGCCCAAAAAAAAAGCTTTACTCTTGGGATATGGTCCGAGTCCTCTCGTTTGACTAGCTTCAATCAAGTGATATCGTAAATGATTATCCTCTCGTTTGAGTACACAGCATCTTTGCTTGCCTAGTTGATATTGATGGGGTGATGAAAGAATTGCTCCATCTGTAGGAGGAACTTCAGCCATGTTCATGTTATACCTGTTACAATAATTTAGTGCGTGGCCAATTTCATGTTCACGTTCATTCTCCCTGAATGAATCTCGCAAGATACCTCGCCACTGATAAATTTTGGCCGTACTGGTGCAATGAGGGTTGATATTGCATTTCGATAGTAAGCTGCAATATGGAAGCGTTTAACTTAAAGTTGCGCCTGATAGTTTGTGGTGATTGCTGAGTAACCATCATTTGCTAGAGCTTTTCATCAACGGTATGTTACCTCACGTGGACATTGAAATGAACATTGCGGGAAGCAGTGGGGGATCAAGCGCTTTATTCCCACACAATCTAGTTAGGGGTGGTGATATGATCAAGCCATACTTTGAGTCTCGTGTGGCAACCGAGGAATTATTCAGTGAATTTGCTTTGGCTAGATGATTTCTTCCGGTTGGTCATGAACCAGCCCACATGACAGGAGCACCCTTCTGAATGCCATTGGACGGGTCAATTATGGAGTAGAACTCCAGAATCGTTAGCTCATAGCACGAAACTTCCAAAGTCCATAAGCTAAAACCCCAAACTTTCAGAAATGATTGGCAAGTGTCAAGAGGTGGTGGTACTTCTCCAAATGTGTATTTCGTGTTAGGCTATCACTGTCAGTAGCTTTCTAAACGTGCAAGTAAATCACGAAGTTGTAGCATCGGCCATTCATGCTGGAGATAAGGAGTGGAAATACATCTTCTGAATGAGGTTTGTTATGATCCCAAATTTGATAAGCCGGGTATTGGTATCTACACGATGCTCCGTCCGCTCCCGGCTGCACTGTGTATAATCAGGACCTCTAGTTTCACCTAACCATCCTGTTGCTTAAGGTACAAAGGCTGCTTGAGAAAAATGCTTCTTGTTCTAAAGGTGCTAAATCCTTGTCTAACCTCTCTCACCAAAGAGAAAAATGCTTCTTGTTCAAATAGGAGTTCACTCTGACCAAAAACCAAAAAAATGAAAATAGGAGTTCACACAAGAGCCCCTCTGGATGGTGGCTTCAATGAGATGCCGTCTTTGCAATGCTTCAAGTATAAACGGGGTTTGACGAAACCTGAGATAATCGTCTATCACTACCGGTGCTGCAAGAAATAGGTTACTACTGTTGCTTGACTGCAGAACTTGATTTCTTCTTGAGGTTTCGAGTGCTCTGTTTGTGCAACTCAATACGCTGATGAAATAGAGAGGGAACAGCTGTTGGTAAATATCAAGTGAAAGCAATCGAAGTCCGTACTCAATGTCTCAGATACAATGATGAAGCTTTTAGCTTCTCTGATTTAACTCCTTTGTGAGCTCGGATTATCCTCCCTGCCAGCAACTTACTAAGCCCCTTAGCCCAACACATTCTTGAGGCGGCTAATGATTTTATATACATGCTTTTAGAAGATACGTGCGATGTATGCTCGAGTTCACGCAGTAAATTCTAAACGGATGACTGAAGCCCGATGATGCCTGCCAGATATCAAAAGCAACAAGAGAAGAACAGTAGAGTTAACAGGAAAAGAGGGCCTTCAACTCTACGAGACAAGAATGTATTTCACTTGCATGTAAGAAAGCAGACACATTACCGCATCCGACTCTAGCCCCTGCGTTCCCAGTTGTCTTGCTGAGTTCATGCCCACCTGTTTAAATAGCTTGTTTAAGAAGCTAAAACCAGTAAAAAGAGATGATTACGACACATATGGCAAAGATCAGACCTTCGGCAACATACTTCAACCTAGAAATGTCGAGAACTAGTCAAGTAGTCATACAAGATGGGATGGGAACAAAGAATGAGAATGCATAGTTGCCAAGGGCGTAAGAGAACGAAAATGCATGATTATCAAGGGCTAGGATTTCGACGACAAATTTATTAGTTGAGGCACATGGCACCGAATTGAAAGCATTCTCAGGTCCCAAAAAAGGTTTTCGATTTGCTGGGTATATAATCACCTCATGACCCAAATTTTGGAAAACAGACCCCATCTTCCTAGCAACCACCCACCCATGTCAGAGCCAGTTGCTTTCTGATTTTAACGGTTTTGATGCTCGCTCTAGGCAATAATAGTACTCTGAGGTATCCACGAGCTATTGCATCAGAAGCTCATCATCCCCATGAATTCACAGCTGCAGTATCAATTCCAAAGAGCGCAAATTTTGCAGTTGGGTCTTGCCAAAGAACATACATTCCACGAGGGGATCCTTTGGGTAACTATCAAGTCTTACCTTTGCCAAGATCATCAGGATCGGCGTGGACAACAACAGCCCTCCCCAATATCGAGTGATGACCAGTTAGGGGTATCTGAAGAAACAAAGAACTGGTAAATGACACTTGGCACAACCAACCAGCTAAAAGAGTGACCAACTCAAGTAGCATCCGAAAGAGTTCATTCAACTGCCCCATCACTTGATAGAATAGCTTATGAATGTGTTTCTAGCGTATGCCATGTGAACTAGCTGAAAGTTCCCATAAAGATTGCAATTCGCATTCTTCCCAACAAGTCTCGAACTCGTATCTTCCCCTTAAGGCCACACACGATGAAACCCTCCTTCCTGAAACGAAAATCATCGTTGATGTGAAATTCGAATGGCATTACCTGCACATCCACGATAGAAACCTCAGCAACTCCTGCAGCACCATATCGAAATATCGAACGATCACCCCCGAATCAACTAAACGGCCACGACCTTCGTATCTAGGAAAAAGACCACAAGAAAGCACCAAAGGAAAACCAGAGAATGGACCGAACCATCTGGGCCGGCGACGATGTTGCCCAGATCACCGGCGTGACGCTCGCCATCAGCGGGAGCTCCGTGGTTTCTCTTCAGCGGATTGAAATGCGGTCCTAATGAAAAGAAGCGTAATTTACAATCCGCGCTTAACAAAGGCATGAAATAATCAGTAGAACAAACCGATGAAACGAATCGGGTGTCGACCGGTGGAGTTGCAGCCGTTGGTGGTGTCGCCGAGGGCGTGGATGTGGAAGCCGTGGAGGCCCGGCGAGAGCCCGCTGATCCTCCCTTTCACGTGCGTCGCCCCTGCGATTCGGACAAACATCAATCACCCGCGCGGGAAGAGAGAGATGGAGAGGGAGACAGAGAGAGAGACCGTTGGGTTGCTGGAGGAACTGCACGGAGCCCCTGACGCCGGCGCCGCCGGCGATGAGCGCCACCGCTTTCACGCCGCTCATCGTCGCGCCTGCTGTCTCCTCCTCCTCCTCGGGTGGAACGCTATGCTTGGAAGCTTTGTCGTCTCCTCGCTTGCTCCGTGCAGTCCGTAGTTGCTTATCTCTCCCACGTGTGTTCATTTCAGGGGGCCGCCGCCGTTTCATTTTCCTTCCTTGTCCTTAGTTTTATCCGAAAATTTGTCGTCGTTTCGTTTTCGGTTCGATGTGTTGGCCCTAATTGGTGTGAAATCCGACCCTAACATGGCAACATGTTGGAGCCAATCACGGCGCCCAAACTGAGGGGAGCGTCGCTTCTTTCTTCTTTTTTTTTCCCGTATCAAATGCCGTTAACGATTCTAAACTATACTTACCGTGATATTAATAACCGAGAACCCCTTTTTTTATGTGTCACCAAAATCTTAAATTTACACTCACGGTAATGCTAATACCAAAAATTTAGGGATATTGATGGTTTGGGTTTCCACGATATCCGAACCGACCTAAACATATTTGGTACACCCGTACTCGCGATCTGAACCGTAGGATGATTAAATTGGAAATCCGATCTGTTTCGGTTCCTCGTTCGTTTATTTGTTTTTTTTTTCCTCTTCTCACAGTAATCCTCTCATTCTCTAATCAAAATCCCCTTTTCTCTCTCTTCCCTCCCTCACTCTCTCTCTCCTCTGCCATGCTCTTTCCTCTCGTTGGGAGTCTCTGAATTTGCTTACGCTCCCATTGGAGCACTCACCTCAGCTAGGGACCGACCCATGGCCAAACCCAAATCAGGCCATGGCTCCATTTGAATACTTGTGTCGCACGGTGGAAATAATTTAAGATTTTTTGTGGTATCTGTATTTTTTATTTTTCTCATTCTTTTAGGGGGGAAGGAATAGATGGCTGGATGCTATTTGGGCGTTATCTTTTTCCTTTTCTTCACGTGACATCTCTCAAGTGGAGCAGTCAACATCTGAGGAGCAACGACTTGTTGGTAATGTATACGTTCCATTTTCTAGCATGGATATAATTTTAATCCCGCGGGACTTTGTTCCCCTCGGAGAAGACTCTTTGTTTCCGGGGGTGCGGCAAAGAGCGAGTAAAAATCTCGCAAGACGTCTATCCATGCCGATTTTGTCCTGCGAAAAATATGATCACGATGGAGTCCCGAAACGATTTGACATAATCGCATCGTTGTGGTAATTAACTGTAAAAGGCATGCGTTGACTGAATCAGCACAGCACAGAACAATCATTTGTGTGTCCCAAGCGTTATCTTGTCTCCGAAATCCATATTAACACGATGGACCTCTTTTTATTCGTTAACCAATACATGAAAAATTCTCCAATTATGTTGTTGTGCTAAAAAAAAATTACTTAGATATAGATGAGGCATAATTAATAGTTATCATATAGCGACGCGACGAAGAGACAAGAGAAGATATTTTTATTAAATATCAATATGTATAAATAGAGGAAATGGTTGGGAGCACGATTCATTTTTCTCTAATAAATATCCATCGAGATATTTCTTAGACAATCGCAAAGAACCAAGAAACGCGGCATCACATCATTTGCCTTTTGCTTACGCCAATAGTCCAGTCACAATTGCCCCTCTATTGTAGTGAGGTCCATGACTAGATTCTTTCGGCCTATTTTTAGAATATATTTCTTTAATGCTAATTTCCGCCTTGGTTGATAATTACATTTTTTCGCACGTAGTCTAAAAAAT
The DNA here is from genome assembly GCA_031216235.1 of Syzygium jambos. Taxonomy (NCBI): domain Eukaryota; kingdom Viridiplantae; phylum Streptophyta; class Magnoliopsida; order Myrtales; family Myrtaceae; genus Syzygium; species Syzygium jambos. The sequence goes on from CM062220.1 coordinate 23,047,307, forward strand.
AAATCTAGAATTAAGAGAAAATAAAAATCGCTTCGTGATTAATTTCCCTAGGACATGACATGACCAGTCTATGAATTTTGATCCAATGTGCAATGTGATAGTCCTTGAACTTTAATTCGATGTGTAACATGGTTTTTGAACTTTTAACTTGTGGTACATGTTTTGTTTAGTCATTGAGCTATGTGAAGTTGTTTAGGGTTTACTCTTATGAACAAAGAAATATTTAGACTTTGGTACATAAGAAATTGTCTGTTGGTTAAGGGAACCTACCGGAGCCGTAGCGAAATCGAGTCTTCATAAAGCAATTGGCACTGCTTATGTCAAAAGCGAGAGAAACCCCATCCCCTCTTTCACTTTTTTCACCCCCGTGTTGCCACACAGGGCCTCCTCACAAAGGGGGTCGCAGTGAACAGGCTCGAGCGATTGTTTACTGTTGACACCTAAATTTTGCCCAAATCATTTAGGGTTTTATCGCATAAAAATTAGTGTTTAATTTTTAACCCCTAAACCAAAAATATTTTCATTAAAACTGCATGGCATGTAGTTATTAGATGCATTTGCATTAATAGGGCCTATTAGAACATATTTTCCATGTTCATTTTCAAAAATTGAAAAAAAAAATTAGTTATTTAAAAAAAAAAAAGAAGCCAGCGTTGAATTAGTCAACGCTGGCCCACTTCCTTTCTGAGCCCTGCGGTGACCTAGGGAAGGGGAGAAGGCAGCAGACAGAAGCCAGAACGAAAGCAGAGCGCAGCAAGAAACAGAAGACAGAGAGGGGGGCAAAGTTCCGAGGGAGAGAGAAGACAAAAGGGAGGGGGTGGTTTTGCAGGAAAAACGAAGATCTGGAGAAGAGAGAGTTCCGGGGAGCTTGAGGGAAAAAGAAAAAAAAAAAAGAGAACGGAGAAAGAGAGAGGGGGAGATCGGAAAGAAAGCAAGAGTGACCGAGGGGGAGAGACAGAGAGCTCGAGAGAGGTTCGGAGAGGCACAGAAGGAGAGATCTGAGGCCGGCGAAGCCTCGGCGTCTCCCACGGTAGGTCCGGCCTCGAGTTTCATCGGATTTCTTTTTGTTTTTGCTCGGTTCGATTCGGAGCAACCTCCCGAGGATTCCGGTTTGGGGGCGTGCGAGGCGACCGGATGTAGTCCGATCCGTCGAGGTCGCCGTCGTTCGCCGCCCCCGAGCCAGGTAGGGAACGCCGCGACGGTACCCCCTCCCCTGTTTCTTTTTCTTCCTTTTCTTTGTGCTCTGGTTTTGAGGGGGCTCACTGGCCGGAGCTCGTGACCGTCTGGCTCGCGCGAGTTCCGGTCCGTGAGGCCTCGTGCTTATTCCTGCTTCCTCGCGTGTCTGGTGTCGAGGATTTTTGGTCCATTTTGAGTTCGATCGGGCCTAGAACCACTCATTTTCGTAGCGCCTGCCATGTGTTTGATAATATGCCCGAACTGATTTGGCTTTGTTTCATTGCATTTTTGGAGACGTCGTGTGGTCCCGACGTGCCCCTGGTCGCCGCGGCGGTCCTAGTGTGGCCACGAGGGAGTGAGCAGCCAGTCCCTTGTCGGGATCTGGCTGGTTCACGGCCGTCCAGCCCCTCGCCGAGGCGGTCGCACGGTCGAAGGCCCCGACCGCGGAGGTCGGGGCATACCGAACGGCGGCCGAGCAGGGGTTTGGCCGCGAAGCTTCAAGTCCTGATCTCTTCGGTCAGGGCGCGTCTGCCAGACGGTGACCGGCCACGGTCCCGGCCACGACGGCCGAGCGTGGGCGCCAGGTGGGGATTGCGGCGACCGCTGCTCGCGTCGCACGAATCAGGTCAGCGGCCGTGAATCGGGTCGGTGATCGGGTTGGGTGCATGGGTCCGTATGGGTAGGGTTTTTATTTGGTATTTGGGCTAATTTTAGATCTATTCAGTTTTGTTTGATTTGGGCTGGAATAGGTAGTGGGCCGGCGCGTTTAGTGTTTAGGGCTTTTTATTTTTCTAGTTGGGTTTTAGCTTGTTTTAAAAAAGGAGTTTCGGGCTGGGCCTTTCTTTTTTTAAAAAAAATTTATCGGGCTCAACATATGAGCCCGGTTCGGTCACGAACCAGGGCCGGCGTGCCCGGGTCGGTCCCAATTCGGGTCGGATGTGGAGATCCGACCCGGATCTGGTTTCATATTATTTTAATATAAAAAATTAATTTTATTTTATTTTGTTATTATTATTTTTTAAAAAAATAAAAAAATAAAAAAGAAAAGGCTCGAATTTTATTTTATTTTATTTTTTTATTATTTTAAAAAAAATTCCAAAAAAAAATTCAAAAAATCTCAAAAAAAATTTCAAAATTTCAAAAAAAATTTCAGAAAAAAATTTCAAGAAATTCGAAAAAAAATTTCAAAATTTTTTTAAAAAAAAATTTCAAAAAAAAAATCAAAAAATCAGAAGTTTTATTTAGGTTTTGAAATTGGGTTTTCTTGCCCTATTATATGATCGGTGTCATGTGTGATCGCACGTTGCTTGGTTCACACATTTTGAATCGCACATTTAATTTAACATCGCGCGTAGTTGGTTATGCATGTCTAGGTTTAGATATTAATTGTCGTTCCCCTTAGCTTAGTTAGAAATGGAATTTTGAGACTCCCGATTAGCGAGAGCATGTTTGGTGGTGAATTGAACAGGATTAGGTACCGAAAGGGCACTAGTTTGTCAATTAGTGTAACCAAGTCCCCGTACCCATTGAATCTCTGGTTCGCGGAAGCGAGGCATTTCTCCCGTGCTTTACTTAGGTGTCTAATCGACCTATTGAAAACTGATTAGTGGCGACTCCTAGATGAAATTGATTTGCATGTTAATAATTCAAACTTAAGTCGCGAATTGGTATGGGTTCGGGAGAGCTCGAGCTAGGTTCAGCCTAGTAATCCATTTGCCAAACCCCTTAGGCCACGAGGCCGGTTCGGGGAGGTCGCGACAGCTTGGCGACTCCGCTGGGGACATTTTGTGGACTTAGGCCATTTTTCTTGTTCATATACATCCCTAACGTGAATGTTCTCGCCATCGATCCCTTGTTTTGCAGGTTTGGGATTTGGGGAATGAATGTTTATTTTCTTGAAGTAGTGTTTGCTTATAAACTGTTGTGCATGCTTTAGATGTTTGGCACTACATTATTGCACACACAACCATGTTGCCGGACCTGGGCCGCGATAGGACGCTTTAGGATGGTGTTAAGAAAGATACAACCTCGAACGCGAGACTGCGATGTAGAGGTTGCCTTTCTTATCTCCGAAAAATTCTTTCTTGGTGCCGTAAGTGTTTATCCTTGTCTGCGAGACCGCGTGACCATAGGATATCTCTTTCGACTGAGCCGAAGTTAAGAGGGCCTGACACCAACGCGAGACTGCGACGGTCAGATCACCCTCTTAGCTTCACTTTGTTAAGCCATCTAGAGTAGGAACTAGCCACACGTTACATTCGCATGTTTGTGTGATTAAAAGTTTGTCATCCACTGTCATCCACTGTAGGTATGATTTCTCTCTCTACTTGTTCACTTTTGGTTGAAACTTTCATTTTTGAAATTCGTGGAAATCAATCGAATGCCCTAGGTGATCTAAGCTTATAATTGAAAATTTCAGGCAATCACTCTTGACTATAAACCTTGAGCATAAATCTCTAAACACCTTTGATTTAGCCCTACCAAAACAAATGGTTTTGTCTAAACTTTTAGTTGTAGGCTTAAAATCGCATTTTTTGTGCAGAAAATCTTTCAAGTCAAGATTGTATCTTGGGGCATAAAATTGAAATCACATTTTCAATAAAATTCTTTTTTGTTCACATTTCGGAATCAAAATTCAAATCAGTGTTTGTGTATTAATTTTTAAAAATAGGAATTACCTCATTTTTGCAAAAGTAAAATCACAAATCGGTCTTTCAAAATTGATGCCGCATTTTGCGATGAAACTCTTGGAATAAAAAGGGCGCTTGATTGATAGCCGCGATTTGATCTTTTAATGATGTCTCCACTTACGATGAAATCTTGGTGAAATACTAAATGTCCACAAATAGGAACCATGGGGGCATGTATTGTTGCCTCACTTTCATCATAAGAGGCGGCATCAGTGAAAGATCACTTTTTCATTCACATACTAACGTTATTTTCCTTTCACAGGTTATGCGTAACAGTCATCCCTTGGAATTCTCCTGCTTAATCATGCAAGGAACCGGAGTTTAGAGTTAGAACGTGAATTGCTTGTTTACACTCATCTATTCAAAAGTTTCTCGAACTTCATCCCTCTATTATCATTTGAAACTGCATTTTCCATTTTGGGTTTTAATGTGAACCCAATCGATGTTTTTGAAAATCATGCGACTCACGTCTCTGAGTAGTGAGATTCTAATTTGTAGCATTGTCCTTTGAAAGTTCTTGGAATATTTCAAACTTGTAGGTTTTTATGCTTTACCTTCAAAATGTTTTGAAACGGAGTTTCAAGAGCGACTTGCATAAAATTGCATCTCTTCACCTGGCCAATTTTGCAGGTTGATTTGCAAAAGGATATCGTGATATGGAGAAATTAAAGGTTTGTCTAAGATCGGCTTTTACATCCTCCAAAAGGAAAAAGTGTGCGCACTTGAAACTCGAGTCAAACGCAACGTGCCATAATCGCCAATTGAAGTGTGTCGCGGGAAGTACAAGTGCTCGTGATTTTTGCTGTATTTGGCGGACGTTTATCGGAAGAAGAGAATTAGTTGCCCCCATATGTGTGGTCTTTAATTATGTCATGATAGCATTGCGTGTTTGCTCAGTCCACAACTTGAATGATATAAGCTATCTGGCAAGAATTTGTTGACAAGTTTCTTAGTCATTAACATTGGGCTAAAAATGGAGGCATTCTCGAAATTTTGAGAAAGCCAAGATTGTGAAAGAAGCAATATTGAGTTTCCTCGGTCGACTAGCCTGGAGGACAAAATTTCTCGAAACTCCAAACAAAATTACTCTCCATGTGAAAGATACTCCATCTACATTGTTGATGGGAGGTGCAAGAAAGTTGGCTAATTATGAGATCAGGGCCAGAGTTAGAACTCTGAAGGCATGGATAACTTGAGCCTGAAAACGTGCAATGACTCATCATCGAGAGAGTTAGGCATGCGGATAGTGAAGGCACTAACAAGCTAGAGGGACACCCACATGAGGTCGTGCAAGAAGATACGAGCACACAAGGCGCATGTATGATATGTGCAAAGATAAATGAGTTGATCATCAACAAACTCATCTAACGAGACCGGTGGAGATCTACCTTTGGAAGACACTGTTTGTCGTTCCTACAACGTTGCTGTGGATCCTCTTTGGCCACTTTGCACGTACAAGCTTTGAAGAAAGTGATTTCGGGTTATACAACTCATCACATCTGATAGAGTTTACTGAGACAAATTACCTGTGGGAAATTGTTGCCCTGAGGTGACGAGAAGATGGGCTTTCGAGAACAAAATGTGCCCTTCGATGTCATGACCAAGGCTGAAATGGATGGATGCCTGAGAATGCCATTTTGAGGAAAATTTTCTGATTGACTCCAGATAATGAATGCCAGGATTGACAGAACCTGAACATTCCTGAGTTTTGCATTTGGCATCAAGAGTCCACATAAATTTCTTATCTCGGAGAATCTCATATCAATTTGACAATCTTCTCAAAAGAAGAAATGTGCGAAGATTCCTCGACACCAAGGCTACTTCTTGAGTTGGTGGTATCTATAACTCATGGGAAGCTCTTTGACGGGTCCACAGATATGGATGCGGACTATTCAAACGATATTGTCAAAAGACAATAAGGGGAATGAGCTATGATCCAATTGGAATTGCTGAGCATTAGTAGTTGCAATTTTTGCACTTTCAAATAGCTTCTCGACATTTAATCCAACGTGGAGATGATTATTGGTGGTTTGCGAAATGATCCTTCAAGGCATGGATGCACATGAGCAAGAATTAGCCATCAAATGGTGCCCCCGAGTAAAAGGTTGTAATCGTTCCAAGTTAAATTCGATTTATTTAAAGAATGACTTGTTCCTCCCCTTGTGCAGAATTCGTGAGGACAAAAAGAGTCGATGTGGGGCAAATTCCTGGGAATTGACAGGATTGCATGTGGAGGACAACTTAGTCCATAATTGCGTCATCCCAAAAGAAAAGAGTGTATATCATTCCCAAATTAGTCCAACTGAAAACAGAAATGACTTGTGACATTTTTCGTTGTGCAGATGAAACAATGTGTGTGACCACGGTGACAACAACTTCTTCCAAGAAAGCATGATGAGGCAACACGCATTGAAGGGTGATAAACAGGGCAAGTCACTAAAAGGGCGGTAATCCTCACCCATGATGCATGATAAAGAGGAGTCATTCGATTCAACACAAAAGGGCGTATCGTTCCTAAATTAGTCCAATTCAATTTTGGGATTGAACTAACATGTCTCCTCTCTTATAGACAAAGGCACACATTGACCGCCGAGGCGACACCTCCTACCAAGGAAACATGTAATAGATGGGGCAAAGCATCCAAGGGACAATGCCATCAAATATTGAAACAGTGCCGAAAAGTCAAGATAAAGAAAGCGGATGAAGGGAGTTGCCAAACATACAAGGAAGTGAATTCAAATGAAAGGAGTTGTTGAACACCCAAGAAGACAAATTCAAATGAAGGGTAAATCGTATCGTTTCCAATTGTCCATTTTAATACAATTTTTGACATGATTCTTTTTCCTTTGATAGGAAGCATTAAAGACCTGAAGGACAAATGCAAACGAGGGGTAATGTTGTATCGTTCCCAATTTTTCAATCCTTAAAGGGTCTTTAACTAACACATTCTTTCTTATTCCTTATAGGGTTACCAAGTCGCCATGCCCCAAGTAAGTGCCCTTCTTCCGAAATTCAAATGGAAATCAAATGAAGAATTTTCATTACGAAGAAAGTTTTTTGATGCTTTCAGAGAGCACAAAAGTGAAAATGGTAAAATCAAACTTTTCACAGAAATTTTGAATATCATCATTATCTCAAAATTGTTTGTCTGCTTGACAGATCATTCATTGTGAACCAAAATTCCCTGTGGAGATTGATCAATTCATGATGATCTCAATGAAGTGAGAGGAGATGTTAATTATGCCAAGTGAGAAACACTTGAGATGAGGAAAGGCAAACCGTTCCCAAACACATCCTTAAACACTTTGAGAGAAGCGAAAAGAGAAACTCGCGTTGTTCAAGGACAAGAGATTTATTCGCAAGTAGTACATAGACCAAAATGAAAAGGGGCATTTCTTTTGTATACCCTACACACTACTGGTGACCATAGTCAAGCCCCTTTGAGCCTTTACATGTGGAGAATTTCTACAAAATACCCCTGTCAAGAACCACCCCACAACGGGGCAAATTTGGAGGTTTTGATTGACAATCTTTGGAGGAAAAGATGAGAAAGACTTCTTTGCCCTTACTTGTATTAATCTTTTTGTGGTAACTTCAGGTGAGTCCTTATAGAAGTTTGAAACATCCCAAAATAAAGAGGAGCATTTCTTTCTCTATCCAAACACTCATACCCTTTGTTCAGCCGAGTTGAGCCTGAATATTCATTTCTGAAGCCCGAGTGGTGATGGTCTTCCCACCTTGGGGAAAGGCACATGATTTACCATGGCGATTGGCGCTTATGTCACAACAAATAAAAAATCTCGAAAGTCCTAAGAGCTCAAAAGATCCAAATGAGCAAAAGTCAAGTGAAAACTAGGGGGCATGAAAAAGCAGTGTGTCTGGTAAAAGCAAGGCCAATGCCCATTGTAAAAAAAAAGAGAGCAAAAAAAAGGGTTGCATCAAGAGGAAAATTCTCATGAAAAAGAAGGGAATGTCAAAAGCAAAATGCTTGCAAAGAAAAAATCATTGCAAATGCAAAAATCATTAGAGAAAAGAGCAAAGTTCTTACATTAAAATGATTAGTCAATGGACTTTCGAGACAGGTTGAATTTCAGAAGTCGAGTGCCTTCAAAAGATTGGATGATGTGGTAACGATACTATGATAATCACCAACTCCTAAATCCCATTTGAGAATTTCTAAGCCTTTCGATCCTTTACCCATGCCAATGTTACAACCTTCTTCAAAGTCTCTTCTGATTGGGATGGTTTAAGTAGAAATTTGGATTCCCAAACAAGCTATCGCTTGAAGAAGTGGGGGCAAAGTTATCTTATCTCATCTTAAGGTTTCTTGACTTGTAAACCCGACGAAGATGCTGATTGATAATTATTTCATTCCTTAGCCGCTAATGCTCGTTCATTGTTGAAACCGTGACCAAACCTACATTGCGATCCTTTAAAAGACCTCTTAGATTGGTCAATGTGTACTTATTGCGAATGATTCTCGAAACTCTCGACAGCGGTCATGTGAGATATATTGAGTGATCAGACTATTTCCCACATTAATGGATGGGATCAAGCAGCCTTCTTGAGAATATATGAGAAGCCCTTTTCCGATCAAGGAGCTCTTGTTTGGCATATTTAACTAACTCTTTTCATGGACTGAGGTCTTCTCTGATAAAGATTTGTCTCGTAAGGGAATTTGATGATTAATGGCGTCTTTCAAGCCTAAAGGCAATTTTGCGATATTGAAGGATTCAAAATATTTTCCAAACAATCAAAACTAGCTTGAATTACTCATGTAATCAATGCTTTCTCATTAAATAAACCATTTTCATATGACCTCTCATGATGTTATCTTGCCTGGTACGCATTTGCTACCAAGACACTTGTTATAACACGTTCTGTTAGAGGTGCAAATGCCTCCTCGAAATTTCCTCAATATCCGATAGATATGGTGAGCTCTAATAGCCCGAAACCATTCTTACATGATAAGTCTTCCCCATGAGAGATCGTGCTTTATGAAGGTTTGTGCGTTTGTCCTTAAACCACGCAATGCAAAGGTTCATGCATTTATTGCATAAACTCCGATTTCAAAAGGTTGCGGGTCTATCCTTAAACCCCGATTTCAAAAGGTTACGGGTCTATCCTTAAACCCCGATTTCAAAAAGTTCTAGGTCTTTTCCCAAAATCCTGATTTCAAAATATTCTGGATCTTTCCTGAAGCCCTGATTTCACAAGGACTAGGGTCTTCCTCTTTCCTTGCCCGGCGAGCTTTCGCAGCCCGGAGCACCTTATCGACCTGGCGAGCTTTCGCAGCCCAAAGTCTTCCTCTTTCCTTATCCGGCGAGCTTTCGCAGCCCGGAGCACCTTATCGACCTGGCGAGCTTTCGAAGCCCAGAGTCTTTCTCTTTCCTTGCCCGGCGAGCTTTCGCAGCCCGGAGCACCTTATCGACCTGGCGAGCTTTCGCAGCCCAGAGTCTTCCTCTTTCCTTGCCCGGCGAGCTTTCGCAGCTCGGAGCACCTTATCGACCTGGCGAGCTTTCGCAGCCCAGAGTCTTCCTCTTTCCTTGCCCGACGAGTTTTCGTAGCCCGGAGCACCTTATCGACCCGGCGAGCTTTCGCAGCCCAGAGTCTTTCTCTTTCCTTGTCCATTGAGCTTTCATAGCCCAAAGTACCACATCAACCTGGCGAGCTTTCGCAGCCCAGAGTTTCCTTCTTTACATAACAAGACTTCATGTAGTCGAAAGCCCGTTCTTACACGGTATGGCTTCCCTTTCGGTCAAAGTCCGTTCTTACACGGTATGATCTCTTCGTTTAGCCAAAAGTCCGTTCTTACACGGTGTGGCTTTCTTCTTGGTTGAAACCATTCTTACATGGTAAGACCTTGTCGAATAAAAGGATTCCCCTTTTGGATAGTATCCGTGAAAATAATAATAATAATAATAATCACCCCATGCCTCAAGCATTGTGCCATCCCGTGCCTTCCCCCAACAAAATTTAGGTGTCTTTTGTCTTTGAATGGAACTTCTTCGAACTCCCCTTCAAAGAGGGGCAGCTGTTGACACCTAAATTTTGCCCAAATCATTTAGGGTTTTATCGCATTAAAATTAGGGTTTAATTTTTAACCCCTAAACCAAAAATATTTTCATTAAAACTGCATGGCATGTAGTTATTAGGTGCATTTGCATTAATAGGGCCTATTAGAACATATTTTCCATGTTCATTTTCAAAAATTGAAAAAAAAATTTAATTATTTTAAAAAAAAAGAAGAAGCCAACGTTGAATTAGTCAACGCTGGCCCACTTCCTTTCTGAGCCCTGCGATGACCTGGGGAAGGGGAGAAGGCAGCAGACAGAAGACAGAAGCCAGAACGAAAGCAGAGCGTAGCAAGAAACAGAAGACAGAGAGGGGGGCAAAGTTCCGAGGGAGAGAGAAGACAAAAGGGAGGGGGTGGTTTTGCAGGAAAAACGAAGATCTGGAGAAGAGAGAGTTCCGGGGAGCTTGAGGGAAAAAGAAAAAAAAAAAAAAAGAGAACGGAGAAAGAGAGAGGGGGAGATCGGAAAGAAAGCAAGAGTGACCGAGGGGGAGAGACAGAGAGCTCTAGAGAGGTTCGGAGAGGCACAGAAGGAGAGATCTGAGGCCGGCGAAGCCCCGGCGTCTCCCACGGTAGGTCCGGCCCCGAGTTTCGTCGGATTTCTTTTTGTTTTTACTCGGTTCGATTCGGAGCAACCTCCCGAGGATTCCGGTTTGGGGGCGTGCGAGGCGATCGAATGTAGTCCGATCCGTCGAGGTCGCCGTCGTTCGCCGCCCCCGAGCCAGGTAGGGAACGCCGCGACGGTACCCCCTCCCCTGTTTCTTTTTCTTCCTTTTCTTTGTGCTCTGGTTTTGAGGGGGCTCACTGGCCGGAGCTCGTGACCGTCTGGCTCGCGCGAGTTCCGGTCCGTGAGGCCTCGTGCTTATTCCTGCTTCCTCGCGTGTCTGGTGTCGAGGATTTTTGGTCCATTTTGAGTTCGATCGGGCCTAGAACCACTCATTTTCGTAGCGCCTGCCATGTGTTTGATAATATGCCCGAACTGATTTGGCTTTGTTTCATTGCATTTTTGGAGACGTCGTGTGGTCCCGACGTGCCCCTGGTCACCGCGGCGGTCCCAGTGTGGCCACGAGGGAGTGAGCAGCCAGTCCCTTGTCGGGATCTGGCTGGTTCACGACCGTCCAGCCCCTCGCCGAGGCGGTCGCACGGTCGAAGGCCCCGACCGCGGAGGTCGGGGCATACCGAACGGCGGCCGAGCAGGGGCTTGGCCGCGAAACTTCAAGTCCTGATCTCTTCGGTCAGGGCGCGTCTGCCAAACGGTGACCGGCCACGGTCCTGGCCACGACGGCCGAGCGTGGGCGCCAGGTGGGGATTGCGGCGACCGCTGCTCGCGTCGCACGAATCAGGTCAGCGGCCGCGAACCGGGTCGATGATCGGGTCGGGTGCATGGGTCCGTATGGGTAGGGTTTTTATTTGGTATTTGGGCTAATTTTAGATCTATTCAGTTTTGTTTGATTTGGGCTAGAATAGGTAGTGGGCCGGCGCGTTTAGTGTTTAGGGCTTTTTATTTTTCTAGTTGGGTTTTAGTTTGTTTTAAAAAAGGAGTTTCGGGCTGGGCCTTTCTTTTTTTAAAAAAATTTACCGGGCTCAACATATGAGCCCGGTTCGGTCGCGGACCCGGGCCGGCGTGCCCGGGTCGGTCCCGATCCGGGTCGGATGTGGAGATCCGACCCGGATCCGGTTTCGTATTATTTTAATATAAAAAATTAATTTTATTTTATTTTGTTATTATTATTTTTTAAAAAAATAAAAAAAATAAAAAGAGAAAAGGCTCGAATTTTATTTTATTTTATTTTTTATTATTTAAAAAAAATTCCAAAAAAAATTCAAAAAAAAATGTCAAAAAATCTCAAAAAAAATTTCAAAATTTCAAAAAAAATTTCAGAAAAAAATTTCAAGAAATTCGAAAAAAAAATTTCAAAATTTTTTTTTAAACAAATTTTAAAAAAAATCAAAAAATCAGAAGTTTTATTTGGGTTTTGAAATTGGGTTTTGTTGCCCTATTATATGATCGGTGTCATGTGTGATCGCACGTTGTTCGGTTCACACATTTTGAATCGCACATTTAATTTAACCTCGCGCGTAGTTGGTTATGCATGTCTAGGTTTAGATATTAATTGTCGTTCCCCTTAACTTAGTTAGGAATGGAATTTTGAGACTCCCGATTAGCGAGAGCATGTTAGGTGGTGAATTGAACAGGATTAGGTACCGAAAGGGCACTAGTTTATCAATTAGTGTAACCAAGTCCCCGTACTCATTGAATCTCTGGTTTGCGGAAGCGAGGCATTTCTCCCGTGCTTTACTTAGGTGTCTAATCGACCTATTGAAAACTGATTAGTGGCGACTCCTAGATGAAATTGATTTGCATGTTAATAATTCAAACTTAAGTCGCGAATTGGTATGGGTTCGGAAGAGCTCGAGTTAGGTTCAACCTAGTAATCCATTTACCAAACCCCTTAGGTCGCGAGGCCAGTTCGGGGAGGTCGCGACATTTACCAAAATCCCGGTGATCAGGACGATTTTCCTCTTGATGATGAAACTTATCCCTCATCGTCTTACGAAAGGATTAACCAACTTTTCCTGACGTAGAGGCAATCAAAAAAGCCGCATACATGAATATATAACCTACAGAAAAGTCCAAGAAAAAAAATGTTTGTTATGCTTATTCCTGATGACTATATTGAACATTTTCACATAATTTGAGAATCAAAAATTCGAGAGCTACATTGAAAAAATAAAAAATTTAGGGACCACATCGAATATTAGATTAAGTTTCAGGGATTATATTGCATAAATTAAAAGTTCAAGGACTGCATTATATATTGGGACAAAATACCACAACAAATTTTTCCGAGACGTCCAGCTCAGGTGGACCAGCGCCACCGACAACAGCCGAGCCGGCTCATCAGCTCGACACAGCTGGCACCAAAACGGCGGGCCCCCACTCCCAATTTTCGTGGACCCCCCGCGTTAAAGCAATTTCCCGTTAAATCAGACGAACGGGACTCGCCCCGTCGATGAAAGGCGTATTTACATAAACAACCCCGCGGTTTCGGCAGTCCCGATCTCCTCCTCCTCCTCACTCCTCCTTCACCTTCTTCCTTCTTCTTCTGCAGATACCGCGACGCAGTAGAGAGAGAGAGAGAGAGAGAGAGGATGAGGGAAGTGATAAGCATACACATCGGGCAGGCGGGGATTCAGGTCGGCAACTCCTGCTGGGAGCTGTACTGCCTCGAGCACGAGATCCAACCCGATGGCACGATGCCCAGGTACGTTGCTCCTCGGATTTTCCATTGCTTCCCCCGGAGAGAATCTGGACCGCATTTCATTGTTGGAATTTGTCGGGTGGTCGATGCGTTCGGCTCGTGCTCACGCTCGAAAGCTCGAGCCTTTCGCGAGGATATGACCTTGCTCCCGAGCGTTCTTCCGGCGGCTCCGATGTTTCGCAATTCAGCTTCTTTCGGTTGTTCCCGAGCTGCTGGTTCTGTTGTTTTTTTGGGGGGGAGCTGGTGGCGTGCGCGCGTGGTTGGCCGTTTAGCGTGATTTCCATGTTTGCTCTGCCCCTTTTGCCCCCGACAAGGGTTTCTTGATCGCGGGTAGCGATCGTTTGAAAGAGCAACGTGGGTAATGCAGTGTCGGGATCGGGCTACTACATTAGATGTTGGTGCGGAGGATCTGGCGAGCCGTGAGAAACGTAGTTAGGTGATGCGATTGGTACAGGCATCATTTAGATTCTGATGGAGTCTGTTTATCTGGGCAGGTTGTGAAGATAGATAGTCAAGTGTTAAGGCTCGCTGGATTACTGACACTGACGGAACTTTGGCTACCCTGAGAATACTTTTGTCAATTGCTAATTTCGTGGATCTGTAGGACATTACTCTGATCACATGCTTGATGCACTACTCCAATTGAGCTTCCACTGTCACTGCTTTAGTACTTGTTGATTTGGTCGCAGTCTTCTCTCTGAATTTGATAGTGTCGTGGGTTATCAATACGGCCTATGGTAGTTACTCGTGGTTATCAATTTTGTAAGTGAGAGTATATAATGCAGAATTTGACTCTGTCTCTCTCTCTCTCATATTCTTTATCTGTTTATTCTTGCAGTGACTCCTCAGTAGGGGTTGAGCATGATGCCTTCAACACCTTCTTCAGTGAGACTGGTTCTGGAAAACATGTGCCGAGAGCTATATTTGTTGATCTTGAGCCCACTGTGATTGATGAAGTTAGGACAGGTTCATATAGACAGCTTTTTCACCCTGAGCAGCTTATATCCGGCAAGGAAGATGCTGCCAACAACTTTGCCAGAGGACATTATACAGGTTCGTACATGTCTTTTTACCGTTTCAGAATTGGCAACTATCACTTATTTGTAGATTGTTACTTGATCTGCTTTCTCATTTTCTTTCTGTAGTGGGGAGGGAAATTGTTAATGTCTGCCTTGACCGAGTGAGAAAACTAGCCGACAACTGTACTGGCTTGCAAGGTTTTTTGGTCTTTAATGCTGTAGGCGGTGGCACCGGTTCTGGTTTGGGTTCATTGCTGTTGGAACAATTGTCTGTAGAGTATGGAAAGAAATCAAAGCTTGGCTTCACAATCTACCCTTCTCCTCAGGTACATTCATGCGGGCCATAAGTTAAATAGGCTATCCGGATTCCGTGAAGCATGCTCATGATGTGTGAACTTTCATGATTTTTCTAACATTTCATGCCTCTGGTTGTACTAGTTAGCACACAGCATTCCACCCGTCGTCGCCATAGAGAGACAACGGTGATGGTTGGCAAGGCTAATACGGGAAGATTAGTTTTATAAAGTTGTTCCATTAAATTTATGATGCATTTCCTATTTTTAATGACTGAACTGGAAATACTGACTTAGCAGTAGCATGAGTTGTTTGCTTTAGAATTTGAAGGAGAAAATCTTCCCGTCGTTGAACGAGCATCTCCATATTCACGCATGAGATTGTTATTCATCTCTTTCTTCAGATAGATGGATTCTATCAAATGAGGTTGAGCTATAAAATAAAGGCTATAGTTTCTTGAATGGAGCAGGTTTCAACAGCAGTGGTGGAACCTTACAACAGTGTGCTCTCCACTCATTCTCTCCTTGAACACACAGATGTGACTGTTCTTTTGGACAATGAAGCTATTTACGATATCTGCAGAAGATCCTTAGATATTGAGAGGCCAACTTACACAAACCTGAACCGCCTAATATCCCAGATTATATCTTCTTTGACCACTTCTTTGAGGTTTGATGGTGCCATCAATGTGGATGTCACGGAGTTTCAAACGAATCTTGTTCCATATCCTCGCATACACTTCATGCTCTCATCTTATGCCCCCGTGATCTCTGCTGCAAAAGCTTTTCATGAGCAGCTCTCAGTTCCAGAAATTACAAGTGCCGTGTTTGAACCATCAAATATGATGGCCAAGTGTGACCCACGGCATGGGAAGTACATGGCTTGCTGTTTGATGTATCGTGGAGATGTTGTACCTAAGGACGTCAATGCTGCTGTTGCTACAATTAAGACAAAGCGCACTGTTCAGTTTGTGGACTGGTAAGTGAACATCTAATTCATTCAGAATGGAGATTTTAAAATATTAAAAACTAAGAACTACTTGAAATTGGGTAGATTTTCTTTTTGGTTGTGCATGGCTCAAATACTTAATGACATATGATGAACTGGCTGGCATGTATCTGAGGTGAAGTTCTAAGATCTAGGAATTAATGAAGGAAGATAATGTGTTTTTCCTTCTGATGGATATGTTCCCCCTTTTGCCTAAGAATGTGGTAATCTTTTGACCTCAAATTTTGAGGTCCTTTGTCGAAGTGAAGCTTCTTTTGTTAGTTGATGTGCTGTAAGCTGTTGATAGGCCACAGTTTTACATCGCCAGTTCATGTCGAATTTCATCCAGGTGCATGCATCAAGATGGTTAAGACGAGTGTCATATTGTTAGACATGTTCTTAAAATGAGTTATGCATATCCATTCTCTCAGGTGCCCAACCGGTTTCAAATGTGGCATCAACTACCAGCCTCCAACAGTGGTACCCGGGGGAGATCTTGCAAAAGTGCAGCGTGCGGTGTGCATGATAAGTAACAACACAGCTGTAGTTGAGGTCTTCTCCCGTATTGACCACAAGTTTGATCTCATGTATGCTAAAAGAGCATTCGTCCACTGGTATGTCGGTGAAGGCATGGAGGAAGGAGAATTCTCAGAAGCCCGTGAGGACCTTGCTGCTCTCGAGAAGGACTATGAGGAAGTTGCGGTAGAGGGTGGTGATGAGGAGGAGGAAGAAGGGGAGGATTACTAAAACAAAGGAAATTCTCCTTTTTGAAGCACCAGGAGCCGTCTCTCTGGCTCCATGTTGTATTGTTTTTCTTCAAGTTTTACCTTTGAAGTGGACTTTCTTTCTGGGCATGTGCTGCCGCTTTCTTATCATGTTTGAAGTGGAAACTTAAAAGTGATCAGCCTAGAAGCCTACATAAATTACACTTGCATTTACTTGTGTGCATAGATTTCCTTCTATGTTCATCTCTTATTGATGAAGATGCACAGACAATGAAGAAACCCGTTGTTGTGGCCATGATTTATGTAGCTAATTGGTCATTCTAGATGCTATTTTTTCAGTTGGCTACATATGATGCTTTTTTTCAGTTGATTATGCTGGTGGTTGCTTCCCAAGTGCTTGGAGGCGACAATTGGGAAATTGCATAGGAAGCTGAAAATTGAGACAGAGGAATGTCTTTTGAAGCATTCAGATCTTGTTTTAGGTGAACTTTACATCTACAAGAACGTACGTTATTTCTCTGGCTTGTACCAGTTATTACTCTCAAATCTGGTTAGCTAACCCAAATCTGTCATTTAGCTAGCTCTGGTTAAATGTAAGGTAGGTGATTACACACATTACATGTTTTGGTACGGTGAGTGATTTTGGTTGAACCATTCCCACAAACTTCAGGATCTGTTGCTGGTAAGAACGGCAGCTTGTGTTGGTTCTTCAGGTGAAATACAGACAAAGCAACACGAAGGTTTAAATTTCTGCAAAGGTTTTAGAGTTTAGTGTTGTACTTCTTACTATGTTTCGTCTGTCATCACTAGTCAATCGGCATCTTGGAGATCGTTCTGGAATCAACACAAGCTGTTGCAGCGAATGCCTGAGTGGCCATTGAGGATTTGGCCCCCCATGATGCTAGAAACTTTTGAAATAATACCGAAGAGATCTTTCAAGTGGTATGCTAACAACATGAATGCCCAGTAGACGAAGAGTAGTCTGTTGGTTGTTTCCAGTTACATACGTGTGCTTCCCAGAAAAATGAGGAGCAATTTGAGTTTCCACTGAGCCAATCAGATTCAATTTCCAGTAAAAGTTATCAATTGTCGTCATGTGAAATAGGTGGTACCATGCATTCATTTGATGACAGTTAAGATGTCAAATTGTAACCAATTCATATTAAAGAATTCACAATTTTGGGTGACAAGCTGTCTATTCTTTGGACTTGGAATATGTCTCCAAATTCTTAAATTAATGCTATCTGTGAATATTATGCACGTCTGTGAAGGTGGACATTCTGGCGGACACCAAATTCTTTGATTCCAAAAATCCAAACGATGGTGTTCTGGTACCTATCAACATGAGGTTTGACAGGGAATCATTCTACGGTAACTCGTCTATCTGCAATGTATCATCAGATGGGTGAGAGAGAGAGAGAGAGAGAGAGAGAGAGAGAGAGAGAGAGAGATTGATTTTCAAACGAGGCAAGATTGCTGGGAGAGAGAGAGAGAGAGATTGATTTTCAAACGAGGCAAGATTGCTGGGAGTCGTAAAGCTTGTTGATTCTGAACAGAAACTCCGTCCCCGATTACAGTGTTCAAATGTTTTTGGATTGAGCACGTGAAAATTTCTTTCAAAGAATCAAAAAGCAACTAGCACAATTGCACAAAGAAGGTGGTTCTATAAACTTTTCGAGAGCCATGAAAAAGGTAAGGTCAGTATAACAATGAACACAGGGGAGGGAGATCCCACAGAGCCTCGGATGGATCATGGACAGTCTCCATGTACTCCTGCAACCCATTCATGGCGTACAGCGACGCGGAAATCTGTCGCTCCACTTTCATCCTGTCGAACTCTGATAACTCCCCCATTTTGTCCGACGCGTTGGCCGGACCGGCCTTATCGATCTTCGGCAATTCCATGACCTCCTGCGCGTACGAGAACCTATTGAACCCACCATGCTCAGGAGGCCAGGATAAACTGTATTTTGAAGAACTCAACTCGAACTTGTCCCTGCAGCGGCTTAAATCCGGCTTATATACATCCTCACTGAAAACCTTGATGGCTTCCGAGTTGATCTTGTCATCGGCAGATAGAGTACTGCCACTATCTGTGCAACTATTGCCACTACAGCTCGTGCTACTATACGAGTAAGTAGTACTAGTCGCAGTCATAGCCGTCGTCGTTGTACCATTAGTAGCTGTACTCATCGCTGTAGAAAGAGAAGCATCGAAACTCGGTTGATTCGTGCCTCCCTTCTTGTTGTTGAGGAGGTTCTGGATGCGTGAAGCCAGGGGAGAGTCGGACGACACATGGGTCACGAAGTTGGTGCGGGTGTTGGACCCGCGGAGGAGGCAAGCGGCCTGGTCGTAGGCCCTGGCGGCCTCTTCCGCGGTCTCGTAGGTGCCGAGCCACATTCTGATCTTCTGGGTGGTGTCCTTGATCTCGGCGACCCACCTCCCCGAGGGCCTCTGCCGCACCCCGACGTACTTGTTGCTGATGCTGCCGTGGCCTCTGCTCCTGGGCTTGAACTTCCTGCCCAGTTTGGCCACAGGAATGTTGTTGTTGGCGTCTCCTCTATGATGCTGCTGCATCTGAAAGTGGATCTCCATTGGGAGCTCTCAGAAGACAGAGGTCCAAAGTCTTGGGCCTGAAGGAACTCGACAGGGTCTTTTCCTGGTTTTGGTCGAATGTAGAGAGAGAGAGAGAGAGAGAGAGAGAGAGTGCTAAAGAGGGAGAGAGGGTGGTTCTCTTGGTGTGGCAGTTTGGTCAGGTTTTTCCATGTCTGGATCTTCGGGGGAATTTATATGTTGGAGGGGCTTGTGCTTGAATTTTCTTTTTATTGAAGGAGCAAGTTGGGGTGATGTTTTCGGGTGTTGGTTTGTGCTTTGTCGTTTTGTGGATTCTCAGTGTTCTTCCCATTTGTGCCCTTGCTTTTACTTCTTCTCATTGTCCGGAATCCTTGGAATCACTTTTTCAGAAAACATTGACTTAGAGTTCAAATTGATAAAAATTCTAATTATGCGTGATTATAGTTTATACATGAATAATCGGAATCTTCAGTCTTCTGCTATAGTTAAATTTCTAACAGTTGCGAGGGCAGTCTTCGCCCGACGCCTGTGAGGGCAGTCCTTGGCCGATACCGGCGAGGATCGCCCTCGCTTGACCCAGAGTTGAGCGAGGGCGCCCTCGCTGGCTTCCCTCCACCATGACCGGCAGAGGGAAGAGAGAAGGAAAAAAAAAAGAAAAAGAAAAAGAAAAAGAAAAAGAAAAAAGACGAAAATGCTCATGGACCAAAGTATTATTGGGTAAATATATCACAAATAACATAATTTGAGATTTTTCGTGTCACAAAAAAAGGTTCAGGGTAAATTTGTCACAAGCGACATAGTTTGGGATTTTTGGTGGTATTTTCCCTAAAATTAACATAAAAAAAATCAAAATTTCAAGTTGGATTTGGAATACAATTTCTTTTTTCTTATTTTTCATATCAGGCGATGTAATTTCTCAATTGCATATATTCATCAAGCTTTTATTACGAATAGAAAATGAGTTCATGAAAACAACAGAAGAACGCGGAAAACAATCAATTCGAGGAAAAGTAAATTTGAATCAGACCAAATTAATGTTCCTCGCTTTATCCGAACATAATCCGAATTGATAACTGGTGAGTCCTGACTTAACAAATCATGAATCCCAAAAGTACGCATCATGCTTTTTGCTTTTTATCGGGGGTGAATATCGCGAGGATAAAAGGGTCACCACACCTTTCCCTGAAGGAGACAAAACCTCGGGGAGGAGAATGTGATGACGATCGACAAAGTCTTTAGTATTTTAACAAAGACAAACTTTCAATATAAGTAATTTTATAATCTCTCTCTCTCTCTCTCTCTCTCTCTCTCTCTCTCTCTCTCTCTCCCTATTTTCTCTGAGGAATGGAATGGGTCAAACATTGGCGAAGAAAGTAGCGAGGGGCGCGAGGACGCGCCACTTGGAGGCACCGGAGCGATTCTCCGGATGAAGCCAAGCAAATATAGTTCAAAAAACACACGCAGGTTTTTAAATAGATTAGGCGAGACCTGGTCCCGAAACCATCGATCAGGAGACAAACAGTAGCCTATCGTGCACGCCGCGATTTGTCCTGATCAACGTCCCCCTTACGTCACTCCCTAACATACGCGCGCCCGCCCCAATTCATTCATTTTCTTGCTCGAGTTGCGGATTTCCTGGGCTATATTTATCTTGCCGAAAAACCCCATCGTTCCTCTCTCTCCGACGCCACCCCGAAGAGACGGCGCCCCCTCTCTCTTTTGGGATCGCGACCGACGGTCGCGAGAGAGGACGGCCGAGACGCGGGGTGGGTCACCGGAGACCTGCTCGTGTTTGGAGCTGGTCGATCTGATCAAGTCCGACCGCGAAGGGAGAAAGCTCCACCCTAACCGACGCTAGCCTCTTTTTCTTTAGTTTAGACCCGGGTACAACCCTAGATAGACGTCACATTCACTGTATCCTTCTATGCACGGAACAAACCATCAAAAAATGACAAAAAAAAATTGAAAAATAAGGAGGAGGAGGAGGAGAAAACTACATGGGGGATGTCTTCTATGGAAGATGCCTCATTTGGTAGGCTGTGACCTCTCACATGTGGTTTGAATAACCATGAAAAGGACCATCTAATTGTATTCTTTTTTCCCATTCTGAAAGCCATCACACATCCCGCTCGTTACACATTAACGACCACGAGATTCGTCGCGCCTGCCCCCATTCTTTTACCCATTCGCTCTCTCTTTCATCTATGATTCCCCGTCGGTTTCGTCTTTTAGTTTCAAGATTTAACTAAGGAAGCCATCCTTCGATGATGAGATATGCAGGTTGACTGCTTCTCACTCCAAGACCGATCAGAGTTCATCGATGTCTGTACATCAAGTACGATTACGCTGCAACATCCCCGTTTGAATTCATGCAAACGCTTCGTGTCGTCGACCGTTTGTCCCTGTCGATGATGGTTTGTGTCTGTGATCGTGATGCGTTCGCCATTCGATTGTTACCATGTTGATGCTAAGAGAATTTGAGGTCTTACTGCTGTTTGCTGAGCTCGTTGTTAGCTCAAGCATATGTCAGCAGCACATATCGTCTTTTCTTCTTGGCCGCCCTTCTCTTCATAAGCTCATTTGGTGAATTAGGGTTGAAGCACAACTCTATCTGGACCACCACATCCATGCCTTCCAAGTCTAGTACACATTCCACTGGTGGCGGCAGCCTAGTGCACGGACTGTCCCAAACACAAGCTCATGAGTTTGAACCCGGCGACAATAATTTTTGTATCTTGCTTAATTAGGTGAACGAGTTCTAAATCTGTAACACTTCGGTAGGGCTTCTGGCGAGGGGGCTCGCTTATCGCAGATGAATAGTGGCGAGGGATACCGAGTAATGATCCTTTGCAGTCTTTAATCCGAAAATTTTCACGACCGATGTGAAATTTTTATGGTGAGACTTAAATGGAGTAGTCACATTGGTATGGGGATCGTGCTGTCTTAGATCTAGAATTAGATGTTAGAAAGAAAGAGAGAGAGACCAGTTGTGGTGATTGCTAACGTCGCTGACGGTGTTGTTCCAGAGGTGCAGGGAAAAACTCAACATCCTTTCTCTTCTTATTTGTGTGTGTGTGTTTTAGTTTGCTTGTCTAATACCGGGTCTATCCCGCGCGCTGTCTAAGCCTAGAAAATTTATAGGACTTTTTCTCTCGAATTATTCGAGTTTATTCGGTTTGAAAGACGTCGTCAAATGCCGAATAGGATAGTGTTTATACTATTTGATCTTTTATTTGGCATACTAAATTTATCCTTCGTGTTTGAAGTACGATGAGAAAATCAAGCCATGACGGATTCTGCATATGCCATCGAAACATGTGGAAAGTGCTAAACATATCTTAAGAACTGAACAAATCTTAAGTGTTGAAAATAAAAAAGTAGGGATCAAGGCACCGATCTTTCATTTTTTTTTCTCTATGTTCAAAGAAAAAAAATTTCTTGCATTTTCTCAATTTGTTCATTTGCCAATGCGGTCCCTCAATTGTATACCTTTTTCCTGCCTCATTAATAAAGTAAACGGAAATTCTAATTAACACAAGCGGCAATTGCTAATAAATGCTGACATGTCATTCCACGAAAATATAAAGCAAGATAAAAAATATTTGAAAATGCCAAAAGAAGAAGAAGAAGAAGAAGAAGAAGAAAAAAAGAATGAAAAGTTGTTTCCTGATAAGTGAAAATTGATGGTCGAATATCATTAATTCCTAACCAAACACAGAAGCGTGATCATGATTGGTAAGTATCGACAACATATTTGATCACAAATCATCAACTACTTCTTAGTTCTTATATAAACGAATCAACGGACCCATTCACTTACTTCCCGGATTGCGCAAGTTTTGTCGACTCAATCAAGTCTTCCAAGTCGTTCCTAAACAGGGTCACCGAACAAGCTTAATCTCATTATTCTAATTGCTGAAATTTTGATTTTCAGCACTGATTTGGGTCGTCAAAGAAGCCTAGTCTCTAATTTATCACAATCACATCGTAAGAAGGGACTGGACTGGCAGTTGAAGTGGGAGGCATAGTGAAATTTGAATGCTATTTCAGAAACGAGCCTTGATGAAGAGCTTCTGAGCTAATAATGATGATGCAGGAACATGTCATCAATTGCATCGGGCCATGCCGTATGGGCCTATTTTCGTTATGATATGATAGCGCCATCATCGGGTCAAGAAGGAGCCAACCACCCTCCGCTCCACCACTTTTTCTTGTAATCGGACGGAGTGCTTTATATATCAAATATATTACCTGGTGATATCGCTTGATGTGGTAAAATGAGCGAATTACATTGTCTATCTGACATGCATCCTGGCCAATTTTTTTTGTTGTTGTTGTTGGATGAGTTCCAAAAACCCTCGTCTCGGGTTAGCTTGCTTTGACCTGATCACGAGTCATTAATCATCACAAGGCACGACCAATTAGGTGCGTTATAAAAGAAGGATGACTCAGTCCGGATGTCAAGTCGTCAATGGTCGATTTGCTGAGACGATCGAGTCTTTGCATCTATAATTTCGTGCCTATACCCTGATTGTTGGGATTTTTTGCACCAAAATCCCATAGAATTGAATGAGAAATGTGTGGGTGAAAGTGTCCCACATAGGGTAGAAGAGAGATGGGAGATGGGTTCAAATAGTTGAGCCTCACAAATGGGTTTGGGCCCCAAGGGGTACCCCACTTTTGTGGAAGAGAGAGGACCTGCGTCAAGCTAGGTCGGTCCACCCCCCGCGCCGCCGCCGTCCGTCCGGCAGGGTCGGGTCGGGTCCGGGTTCACCCTCTATCGGTTTTTATCGTGACTGTTCACGAACCGAACCGGTTCGAACCTTTGCTACTGTTCACGAACTTGGAACCGCTGGCACTCTCGCAACTCTTCAATTTTCTCCATATACATATATCCGAACGGTTTAGTTCGGTGTGTGACACTTCGTGACATTTTGCATTCCCCAGAAACATTTCCCGAGACACTTACGTATATTCACTTCATCGTTATCATTTCTTGTGCGATCGTTCTGCGAAATTGCGTTCGAAGGAGTCCTCCGAATACGTACCGCTTCGGAGGAACGAGATCCGTTTTATCCTGGGAGACGATTGTCCAATATCCTCGGGTACTGATTGAGGGGTCAAATTCGTCTTAAGGACACGACGTTATTTCGTCGGGCTCGGATCAACATTCTGCTTTACTTTTTGTGCTGCTTTCAGGTTAGTCTTCTTGTATTTGATTTCGATTTCTGGTATACGAACTTAGCCGAACATAGCCATCTACAATCTTAAGACGAATTTGTTTTCGGTTCTGTTCGTATGGTTGCTTAGTTTTTGACGAATTTCTATCACGTCATTCAATTCTGCTTGTGTCGAAATTCTATTACAATATTCAGAAATTTTCGTATTCAGAATATAATTCTGTTCGTACAATTTTTCGTTACAATTTTCTATTTTATTCGTGAACAGATTTTTCGTTTCTCTTTATATTAAAATTTCTAATTCTGTTCATGAACAAACATCCTGTTTGTAGTCGTATATTACCGATTCTTTCCGTGAATATATATTCTGTTTTCATATTTCAGAAATAGCTTCGGCTTCAACTCCGGTTAACCCTATTCCGAATCATGGAGAAAAGCCAGAAAAGTTTAATGGTACGGATTTCAAGAGATGGCAACAAAAGATGTTGTTCTATCTCATGACCTTAAACTTGGCTAGATTCCTCAATGAGGATGGTCCTAAATTGGACGTTGGAGAGACAAACAAAGAAAAGTTGGCTGCTGTGGATGCATGGAAGCATTCTGACTTCCTATGTCGCAACTATGTCCTCAACGATCTGGATAATACTCTCTATAACGTCTATAGTCCACTAAAAACGGCTAAGGAGTTATGGGATGGTCTGGACAAGAAATACAAAACCGAAGATGCCGGATTGAAGAAATTCATTGTCGGTGAATTTCTGGACTTTAAGATGGTTGACTCAAAGACCGTCTTAAGTCAGGTTCAAGAGCTTCAAGTGATTATGCATGATATTCATGCTGAAGGAATGACTCTAAGTGAGACATTTCAAGTGGCTGCATTCATTGAAAAACTACCGCCATCTTGGAGAGATTTCAAAAATTATCTCAAACACAAGAGAAAGGAGTTGTCACTTGAAAACTTGATTGTTCGGTTGAGGATCGAGGAAGACAATAGGCTATCCGAGATGAAAGTTGGGAAGAACCTAGAGGTCTCAAAGGCCAATGTTGTTGAAGAAGGATCGAAACCCAACAAGAAGAGGAAAATGCCTAGCAAGTCTGGAGAGGGATTCACCCAAGGCCCGAAGAAGTTCGTTGGCAAGTGTTTCAACTGTGGCAAGTCTGGACATCGAGCCAAAGACTGCAGAGCCAAGAAAAGACAGAAAACTCAAGCTAATATGGTGGAAGAAATTTCTAATGGTGTTGATGATATCAATCTAACTGCTATGATATCCGAGTGTAATATGGTGGGAAACCCCAAGGAGTGGTGGATTGATACTGGAGCAACTCGTCATATCTGTACAAACAGATCGATGTTCTCGTCCTACACAACTGTATGGGGTGATGAAAAACTTTATATGGGTAATTCATCAACCTCTAAGGTTGAAGGTGTCGGAAAGATTGCTCTAAAGATGACATCGGGGAAAGTTGTGACACTAAACAATGTGCTACATGTGCCAGACATCCGCAAGAATTTAGTGTCCGGATCTCTTCTTAGCAAGAATGGTTTCAAGCTGGTATTTGTGTCTGATAAGTTTGTACTCTCCAAGAATGAGATGTATGTAGGAAAGGGTTACCTTAGTGATGGTTTGTTCAAGCTGAATGTAATGACTGTTGTACCCAATGATGTTATGAATAAAGTTGTTTCTGCTTATGTGCTTGAGTCTCCTAATTTATGGTATGCTAGATTAGGACACGTTAACTATAAGTCGATAAAGAAATTAATGAATATGGGATTGTTGTCGAATTTTGACTGTCCAAGTGATAAATGCCAAGTGTGTGTTGAATCTAAATTTTCTAAGCCTCCTTTTCATTCTGTAGACAATAGAGTCTCAGAACCTTTAGATTTAATACACACAGATATATGCGATATGAAATCAATACCGTCAAGAGGTGGTAATAAATATTTTATTACTTTTATAGATGACTACTCGAGGTAATGTTATGTTTATTTACTTAGTAGCAAAGATGAGACTATAAATGCTTTTAAAACTTATAAGTCTAAAGTTGAAACTCAGTTGAACAAGAAAATTAAAATCATAAGGAGTGATAGAGGAGGTGAATATGAATTTCCTTTTGAGGAAGTTTGTACCGAGTTTGATATTGTTCACCAAATGACTGCTCCTTATACACCACAATCTAATGGAGTGGCGGAAAGGAAAAACCGGTCCTTAAAGGAAACAATGAATGCATTGTTGAATAGTTCCGGTTTACTACAGAATTTGTGGGGGGAAGCTGTTTTGACGGCGAATTTTATTTTAAATAGAGTACTCCACAGAAAAACACAACAAACTCCCTATGAGAAATGGAAAGGCAGAATGCCTAACTTGAATTATCTCAAAGTGTGGGGGTGTTTGGCTAAGGTTGCGGTTCCTAAGCCTAAAAAGGTTAAGATAGGACCAAAGACTGTTGACTGTGTTTTTATCGGATATGCTCAAAACAGTAATGCATATCGTTTTCTTGTTCACAAGTCAGAAATCCCAGATATACATGTTAATACGATCATTGAATCAAGGGACGCTTCGTTCTTTGAAAATATATTTCCGTATAACATAGTATATGAGCCAATTGATAATAATAAGAGGTCTCGAGATACTGTATCTAGAAGTGATCCAATGGAGGATGAACTTAGACGTAGTAAAAGACAAAGAACTTCCACGTCTTTTGGACCTGATTTCTTAACGTATCTGTTAGAGAATGAGCCTCGGACATTCAAAGAAGCTATGACTTCGCCAGAAGCCCCGTTCTGGAAAGAAGCTATCAATAGTGAAGTTGAATCCATCTTGTCAAACCATACATGGGAATTGGTTGACCTTCCTCCTGGTAATAAACCACAACAATGTAAGTGGATTTTCAAGAAGAAAATGAAAGCGGATGGTACTATTGATAAATATAAGGCTAGGCTTGTAGTAAAAGGATACAAGCAACAAGAAGGTCTTGATTATTTTGATACTTATTCACCTGTTACTAGAATTACATCTGTAAGGATGCTAATTGCTATAGCAGCGGTGTATAAGCATGAAATCCATCAAATGGATATCAAAACAGCCTTCTTAAATGGGGATTTGGAAGAAGAAATATATTTGGAACAACCCGAAGGGTTCATTGTTCTGGGCCAAGAGCAGAAAGTATGTCGACTTATCAAATCACTCTATGGATTGAAACAAGCACCAAAACAATGGCATGCTAAATTCGACGAAGTCATGTTGTCGAATGGCTTCAAGATTAATGAGTGTGATAAATGTGTATATATTAAGAACACTTATAATGCTTTTGCCATTTTGTGCTTATATGTAGACGACATGCTTATAATGGGCAGCGATAGTGAGGTTGTTAAGGCGACCAAACGCATGCTCACAAGTAAATTTGATATGAAAGATATGGGGATTGCAAATGTTAATTTAGGAGTTAAAATCCATGAGACATCTGGAGGATTAGCTCTATCACAATCCCATTATATTGAGACGATTCTTGAAAAGTGCAAGAATCTGGATATTGTACCAGTAAAGACTCCGATAGATGTTAATTTACATCTTTCAAAGAATACTGGTGAAAGTAAGGCTCAAAATGAGTATGCTAGTATACTAGGCAGTTTAATGTATGTCATGAACTGTACTAGGCCGGACATAGCTTGTGCTGTGAGCAAGCTAAGTCGATTTACAGTTAGTCCAAATGAAAATCATTGGAAAGCTATGAAACGTTTATTGAGCTACTTAAAGTATACTCAAGATTATGCTTTGCATTACACAGAATATCCAGCGGTTCTTGAAGGATACTGTGATGCAAATTGGATAACCGGCACTAAAGACACAAAATCGACAAGTGGATATGTATTCACACTTGGGGGAGCGGCAGTGTCTTGAAAATCATTCAAACAAACTTGTAGTGTTAGATCCACAATGGAATCAGAATTTATTGCTTTGGATAAAGCCGGTGAAGAAGCCGAGTGGCTTCGAAATTTCTTGGAAGATATTCCTAATTGGCCTAAACCAGTGCCCGCTGTATGTATACATTGTGATAGTCAAGCGGCAATAGGAAGGGCAAGGAATGTCATGTATAACGGTAAGTCTCGACACATACGTCGAAGACATGACACAGTAAGACAACTTCTTTCTAGTGGAATTATCACCATTGACTATGTGAAGTCAAAAGATAATGTTGCGGATCCATTGACAAAAGGCCTAGCTAGAGAGATGGTTGCGAAAACATCAAGAGGAATGGGTTTAAGGCCTATAAACAAGTCATCATAGCGGAAACCCTACCTAGTTGACTGGAGATCCCAAGATCTAGGTTCAAAGGGACAACTAAGTTATGAAAACAGTGTAGAGTACTGTCAAATTTTTTACTCATTCCCGGATGAAGACAGTACTAATATGTGAAGGTTAAGCAAAAGCTTTTAATGATTCTGAATTGAGTATGTGATATACTATATGTTCAGAAATCACCTATGTGAGTGTGAAGTGAGGGCCGCTTCTGTGAGAATTGAAAAGGCCGAATTCTCTAAAACACTCATGAGACCAGGTGGTGTTCATGGCCAAAACGAACACAACAGTGAAAACCAATTTTGTTCGAGAAACAGTTATGTGATTTCTATTGTCTAGGCTTACACGAAAGGTCGACAGTTCAAAGACATCAAGTCTACTGATTGACCGAGTAAGTCCGATAGGTTTCGCTAAGGAAAGTTCAAAGTCTCAGACTACTTATCCTGATGCAACGTTTTCTCATGGAATAATCGCACATTACATCTCATGCATACACGAAGAGTCATGATATCTGAACTTCTCATTCATGTGGGGGATTGTTGAGATTTTTTGCACCAAAATCTCATAGAATTGAATGAGAAGTGTGTGGGTGAAAGTGTCCCACATAGGGTAGAAGAGAGATGGGAGATGGGTTCAAATAGTTGAGCCTCACAAATGGGTTTGGGCCCCAAGGGGTACCCCACTTTTGTGGAAGAGAGAGGACCTGCGTCAAGCTAGGTCAGTCCACCCCCTGCGCGCGCGCCGCCGCCGTCCGTCTGGTCGGGTCGGGTCGGGTCGGGGTAAACAGACGTGTTATTTAGAATTTATTTATTTTTTTTTTCGAGGTTCGGTTCGCCCGAACGAAGAACCGAATCCCTTCGTGACTGTTCACGAACCGAACCGATTCGAACCTTTGCTACTGTTCACGAACTTGGAACAGTCGGCACTCTCGCAACTCTTCAATTTTCGCCATATACATATATCCAAACGGTTTAGTTCGGTGTGTGACACTTCGTGACATTTTGCATTCCCCAGAAACATTTTCCCGAGACACTTACGCATATTCACTTTATCGTTATCATTTCTTGTGCGATCGTTCTGCGAAATTGCGTTCGAAGGAGTCCTCCGAATACGTACCGCTTTGGAGGAACGAGATTCGTTCTATCCTGGGAGACAATTGTCCAATATCCTCGGGTACTGATTGAGTGGTCAAATTCGTCTTAAGGACACGACGTTATTTCGTTGGGCTCGGATCAACATTCTGCTTTACTTTTTGTGCTGCTTTCAGGTTAGTCTTCTCGTATTTGATTTCGATTTCTGGTATACGAACTTAGCCGAACATAGCCATCTACACTGATCACCCTCCGTTCTCCTCTAAACGATAGATAGATTGATCGGCCTCAACGTGATTGCATTTTTTTTTTGGTAAAGTAAGAATTTTATAGACTTTTCAAAGCGAGTCATACAGAGAAAAAATTCGTACACAAAAACCTCACACTTGAGGCGACACAACAAGTGTCCCGACAGGTGCAAATGTGTAACGACTCAAACAAGAGCTACAAGAAATAGCAAAGGCACTACATTGGCCAACCGAAACGGGGACCAGCAAGCTACGTACAAAGTAATGAAAAGATTAGTCAAAAATGGAAGAGGAGATGCCCCATTTTTGCTGAATTCTTCTGTTGCGGTCATTGTCTACAACAGGCTTCATGGATAAGCTTTTGTCCCTTACCAACTTGGTGAGATGGTTGCGGAGGGCTGGCAAGAAAAGGGGACGATCCCTGAATAGGATGTTATTTCGTTCCAACCATATTATATGGCAGAATGCGCCAAGTGCAAACCGAGCAATTTTCTGATGAAAGTTCTGCCCCCCAATAGTTTGGACAGCCCAATGGAGGTTTTCTATCCAAGATCTATTATGCCACAATAGATTGCATTTGTTTGCCCAAAAAACAGCAAGGGATCCGGTTACAGCACATTCAAAAAAGAGATGGTCAATAGAGCTTTCGCGCCGAAAAAACCTAGAAGCAGAAGAAAACCAATCCATAATCTACGTGTATACTTGTCCTCAAACAAAGACGTTTACGGTAAATATTGAGCTTTTGCGCGGACATGTATATGTACATTTTTCTGCACGTCGAAATTGAAAGTCCGGTAATTTGGGATTTCCTTTATGTGTTTAAGTTAAGATACTGGATGTACAAAAATTGTTTCCAAGAAACTGTCTGAACAATTTTTTGACATTGCTGTAGTCAGTCCTAAAACACTCTGAACCTCCATATTTTCAAGTTAGACAAGAGCAAGGAGGAGTTTAACATTGATCAACTCCTCAAATATTTTTCCCAATGGCCCATGTTCATGCCCATCAAAAACCAATAATTGCTCAGTCCATGGCAGCTTACTCTGATACAATGAAATTGGTTTCCATGGAAACTATATGTCCCTCTCAAACTCCCCAAAAGAAGGACCCACTTCTGGCATTTTGGCCGCGAAATTCTTGATCGAAATCGTAGTACCTAAGAAAGTCGAGCAGTGAATTATGGGGGACTCCATGAAGTCAGGGAGGTGGTCCTTCCAAGAACAATATACCTTTAACGGTTAGGTCCTGCTACGAGTAAGAATTCCATTTTTCGTTTGCTTTTTCCATTTGTGCTGTGTTAGACGAGGAAATAACATCAGGGTTTACTCAAAGAACTTTTTGCATGCATGAACCCACGAAGATTGACTTTTTAATTAATCGAGGAATGGATATGTACAGTGAAGAAGACGCACGATACGAATTTGATGTTGGTTGTCGATAATCTCATACTGGGAATGGCCACCCGCTCGAGTTTTCAGCTCACGGTTTTCGATTTGATCGATAAAGTTAGCAAGGTATTCTAGAAATTGAACCTTGGCATAAAAAATGTTTAAATCGATGGAATTTCATGTATATATATAAAGAAAGGTGAGCACATTTGGAGACAGCACATTGGGGAATCCCCAACTCGACAAAGAAGAAGCTGACTCCCCCCATGCAAAGACAGAAGCAGCAGACAAAGCAAAATGGTAGGAGGCGTCCCCACCAAAAGGAAGAGAAGAGAGTAGATGCATTATACATATATCCAAAACTTAATCACCACCACGTGCCGGGTCCCCATTGGAGGTCAAGAATGTTCTAAAAGTCAATGCTACGATGATTTGTTCTGAGGTCGTGTTGCACTTCACTTCTTTCCTCCTTCCCGAAATCAGCACACGAGACACTGAGCTTCTCCATCTCTCCCACCAACCCTAATATTCCCCCTACTTTATCCACAAACCAATCCATCCCATAATTAATCGCTAAATCAACGAGAGAGAGAGAGAGAGAGAGAGAGAGAGAGAGAGAGACCATGAGAAACCCAGGTCCAGCTTCAGCTTCAAGGGGCCAGAGCACAAGCACAGCAACGCCATGTTGCAGCAAGGTGGGGATAAAGAGAGGGCCATGGACCCCAGAGGAAGACGAGGTTCTCGCCAGCTACGTGAGGAGGGAAGGCGAGGGACGGTGGCGGACCCTCCCGAAGCATGCCGGCCTCCAGCGCTGCGGCAAGAGCTGCCGCCTCCGCTGGATGAACTACCTCCGCCCCTCCGTGAAGAGAGGCCAGATCGCTCCCGATGAGGAGGACCTCATCCTCCGCCTCCACCGCCTGCTTGGAAACAGGTACCCCCGACCCTGAGCTAAGTTCTGTTAACAAAGTAACATGACACGTCGGGATTTCAGCATGGACAAATCTCACCAGCTTTAACATTGTTCTGCTAATTGTTTCATTTCTAGGGTTTCACTGTAGCTTCCTTCAACTGACACGTAAAGAAGCAAATCCAACCGAACGGCTTTTAGCGTGAGAATTCAGATAGGATCAATCCAGAACCTGTATTTTGCCCTCTTCTCACGAACTGAATTTTAAACAAATCATTTAGCTAGAAATAGTAAGTTGAACAAAAGTTTCTTATGCCAACTCCAAGGAAAGACTACTCGATAGATCTAGAACGGCAAGATCGAGAGATATTGGACAATGAGGTTGACTATGTCTATACTTTGGTACCTCTTGGTTGCTGAAACCATGAACAGGTGGTCTTTGATAGCTGGAAGAATCCCGGGCCGCACCGACAACGAGATCAAGAACTACTGGAACACCCACCTCAGCAAAAAGCTCATCAGCCAAGGAATTGATCCCCGGACTCACAAGCCATTATCGAACCATAACCCTAGTTCTTCACCAGCAGCCCATTTACAAGATACTTATATTGCTTCAACATTCACATCGAAAGCAACTTACCCCAATCCTTCAGTACCAGTGGAAGAAACCAGCGACGAGAACAATCTGAAAGTGGTGGACGGCCACCTGGGGCAGCCTCAAAACAGCGTTGTCCAAGCACACAACAACGACAACTGGCAAAATGTGGAGAGACTCACGATGATGAACAGCTTTGGCCAGAGTTATGCTGATCATAACTGCCATAACGAGGACATATTCTCTTCATTTCTGGATTCGCTCGTGGAGGATGAGTACACAAATCAGTATCACCGCGGTCTGACTGCCACTGTTCCGGCGCAGTTTGTGCCCGCGGTTTCCTTTGCTTCATCGGCGAGCTTCAATCATGGGAATGCCACCTGGGAGTTACCAGGACTCAGATCTGAAATGGAAAGCCTCGGTGATCAACACAATGCGGTTCTCTACAATAACCACCTACCGTGACACTCCACCGAATCTGTGAAGATTAAGGATCAATGCCTACTAAATGTGAATCAGCTCTGATCAGATAGGTTTATTAATTCTTGTTTCATCTTATTGTATATCTACAATGAACATCTCTGGTACTTACTGCTCCACTTAAGCTCGAGTGTCTTTGTTTTTCAAGCGACGTTAGTGTAGTAGGAGATATTGGGTTGTGCTATGTTGTGTTGTCAACAAAATTTAATGAAACATTATTGTTTTACCTTTACCGATTTTTATGATAATGCGTTTGATGTAATGCGGGGTAGTCTTCTGGTTTGTTTCTCTACCTTCTTCTCTAACTATCAAAAAAGAAAGATGGACATATGATTTTATGTGCATTACAGGAATTATCAGATGGTCTTACGCATCTCTTGTTCATTAATTGTCCGGGTAAGTTTCTCCTCTCTTTTTCTACCTTTTTTTCCTTACTGCACTGTAAGCCAGTTTTAACCATGTCCCAAAGTTCGCAGTGCATAATTCCCTTGTATTGCTTCTGGTGAAGGATTGTCCAAACATGTAGTTGTGTTCCCAAACTCATATGTGTCTGAAATCCCCATAAATGTCTCATGCATTCTCTTGAAGTATTACATGTGCGGCGCTACACTCGCCATTCTAGTTGTGGCATTCACATAGAAGCTAATTCAAGCATGTATCAACTTATAATCAAACACTTTTGCCTGTAAAGCTCAGTTGAGTACTCCGCATCTCATGTTGAGTTCATCACGATATGAAAGCAAAGAACTTTTGCATGCTTTTGGCTATACTTTTACCTGAGTATTCATTGGCATAAGGAAGAAAGGGGAGGAGGGTCTAAGGTCTCGAGATTGTTAGATCAAATAGATCCACGTACTGTTCTCTCGAGTCGAAGATCCATATATCTACATCCAGTGCACTCAGATGAACTCGATTCCACACGTTCAAAATATTTTTGTCTTGCTATTATAAAAATGTCGTGGCTAACTCTCGTTGGCTGCCTAAGGTTTTTTCTCAAAAACGTCTAAAGATTAAGATAAGAACAACTTTGGACAAGACTTGATATCATAATATACAGCACTAGATTTTCAATTGATGTACCACCACTGTATCAAATTCACGTGCCTTGATGCAGTTTCGTATACGCTTACAAGGTATACTTGCATTTTACCGTGAACAAGTATAAAGTAATAAGTATTTTATGCACGCATTATTGTCATGATTATGTTTGGAGATCTTAGCTGCAATCAATTGCAATTGTATATGCTCCTTCATTTATGGCACTCCAAGCTCACAAAGGTGGTATCACATGAATTGGTAGACTAATGTCATGTTCTAGAGCACCTAATCGATCGGCCATGGCTTGATTTTACCTTTCAGTTCGTGTAAATCATGTGATTTAGAGACTAAGATATTCAAAATCATAATGCCAAGGGGTCAACTAAGTATTGGAGTCTGCCAGTTACTGGATATATGCAACTTTCGATCGGCATCTAACTAACGTTTCTGAACTAAGCCATTTTTTGTCGAGTGCAATGCATGAATATACTCCGAATTGATGTGTAGAGCCGTATGCCTATATTATAGTTAAAACTGTTATACTATTTCACATATTCTGTATGAATTCTTCTCTTTCAACTAAATATTTAAGTTAAAATAGAATGATTCAAGCACCCCTTTTCTTAACGATTGCTCATTGTAGTGGTTGCCAACAAGGTAAAATTTAAGGGTTTATTTCTTTTCCGTCTTTGAATGGAGGATATTTACGTTAACACACGTGCACGTTAGCCTCGAGAGGCAACACGACCCGTACATCCAATATTTTACTAGGGTTTTATATCTCTTGTAATGTTTTTTCTTGTGACGAATGGCGTTTATAACTTTTATGTATAGTTATTGGCAAAACGTACTTAATTTTGTGATTCGCTTTCTGTAATATGTTGAATATGATGGTTGAGTTGGTAGGTAAAATTATAGAGTTTGATTAAAAAGCACATCGTACCATCGTACCTGTGCAACCGGCATCCATAAGTTCAAGGCGGATCCAATAGGATAGGTTTCATATTATAAGATAGGTCATCAAATACAGTGGAGCAGACGAATCCCCTAATAATGAGGTCAATCATATCATGTCGCTAGGACTTTGGGAGTCGTTTCAATCAACCTCTTGTGACATAAGTTGTCCTGGTCAAATCCCTGCAGCACGATAGTAGGCACGACGAAATCTAAAGTTTGTTTCATCATGTGTCTAAGATAACTCAAGCTTGGGTAAGTCTAAAATAAAGTTAGCACAGTGTGTTTTTCCCTTATGGACAATATTCATAAGTCGCATGTCATGCTTCTAATTATCACCCCAATTAGACCAAGAAGAGAATTGATTGAATTTGGGAAAAGATTTTATGCTAATAATATTGAGACGAAAACATTATGAGGGTTCAATTACATAAAATACTACATCAATTGACAGAGACGAATCTATACAATATAGGTTGCAAATTGTAATTAGCCCAAGATAGTGGCGACAAATGTCTACTCATGCATTCGTACTTAGCAGAAGTGTAAACTAGTCAAGTTATTTGACTTCAATTTGCGAATTACTCAATCTTGACTCGATTCTTTATCGAACTTGAGTCGAGTTTGAGCTCGAAAATATTTAACTCGAGTAGCTCATAAGCCTAGCTAATCGAGTAATCATACTTTACATATTTTTTCTATTTATACACTCGTAAAGATGAATAATTACACAATTAGATATGTATATATAATGTATTTTCACAATTGGAGCTCAACCTCGAGCTCTAGTTGGATTTGACTAAAATCTTGAGTCCAGTCGACTCAGTGAATCTCAAAGTCATTGGAAAATTTACTCGACCGTATGTTGAGCTTGAAAAGGCAAGCTCAATTGAGCTCGAGTATCTAGCATAGTGCAGTCTAATGAAACCTACGCGAGCTATGTGCATCCCTTCCATGTTCATGAGGAATTTTTTCAGTTTCGTACTTTCAATGATAAACCAAAGTCCATGGACACAAATGCAGAGAGTATAGTCCACGACCTCAGCTTCCCTTTTGATAGACAGATGTAGCTTGAATGATGGTTAATATAAGCGCGCTCTAAATTATTCTTTCTTTTGGTGTTTGTCTGGCCAAATTTCAACCATGCATGAATGGGGTTTTCTGTGGCCGTTGGAGAGCAAGGAAGAAGTCCTTTCTAAAACAAGTGGAAAGCAAGAAAGAAAGGCAGATGGAGTGGAGAGATCTGAGAGAGTTTGATACGAGTGAGTAGGTGGGGGAAGGGTTGTGTTGATACAAAAGCAGAAAGAAAATTGGAAAAGGGCATCCCAAAAGTCTCAACCATGCATCTTTCTGTGGAGCCCTCCACGGTCGCAAATATCGTGTGATACTCTCTCTCTCTCTCTCTCTAAACTTTTTAAATTGGAAAATCAATTCAGAATAAACCAGCAAGAATGTATTCGTGGAAAAATGATAGTTTAACCTCAGACTTGGTCCCATGAGCATGGTGCCTTCTATGGTGCACTCGGAGACCAATCTCCGGTCAGAGCCCGAGATGATTGTTTCTTTAAGTCCTTATACAAAATGTCGCGCTGCACAAGAATTTGAGAGGTTTAAGAATAACAGGTGAAATTCACTCCCATCTAATGGGATGGTCGCCACATCTTTTGAGAAGTAGCAAGGATTTATAAACCCAAGGTGTAGAAGGGGCTCTCTCACATAGCCCGCAAAAGAAAATACCCGCATGCCTCCTCTGCATATTTTCTGTGGCATGCATTGATTTTATCCTCGTTCATGTGAGAGAGTAGTTCTTGTGTTACTTAAACCCTACTGGCAAAAGCGATGATACTTAAGAGACTTTAACCATCTCTGAGTGCTTGTGTAAGTAAAAAGCTTGTCGCTGGATCATCTTTGCACAGAACTAATGGATCCCATCTTATACTCATAGCCAAAGAAGAGAAGGCAGGATCACTCTATAGAGAGAGCTACTCGATCGTTTGACGTTTTCACATAGTTGAGACGGCAATAATCTCAACTAATAACAGCACGAAAGTTACATGGAGTCCATGCCTTCCGTGGTCGGTTAAGCTTACTAAAAACCTGTGCTAATCCGACAATAGTCCATCAAAACGCAATACAAGCTTAAAGAGGAGTAACTGTAATCTCGCAAACTACCCATTAAGCAGAACTCATCGAGAATTTATGAATTATCATTGATGGCAAACAAAGTATGTACAAACTCATTTTATTTTAGATAGGAAACAGGACCTGACTTACCTGCAAGTTGAGCTTCAAACTTATAGAGACGTAGGAAGAAGGGCACGTTCGACGCTCTATCACCATCCTTGACGAAATTGGGAAAATCTCCAGAAGCAACAAAACAAAAGCAAAGAAGTTATAATGGGAATTGTAGCGCTGAAGTGCAGGCAAAAAGCTGAGTGCTGGAGGCGATGGAATAGGAGAGGGAGTTTGCAGAATAGCGGGGAGATGGTTAGATCACGAAGTCACGTGCTGTGCTTCAGTTTTGCGGAGTGGCCAAAATGCCAACCAAACATTCCAATGGGGAGGAAATATAGATAAAGATTTATAATATAAGGGAAAGGAGACACGGACCTACCTTTCTTTGTCGGAGAGCTTCTGTTTCCTGTACCTGAAACTGCAAATGGGTCATCTTTAATAAATTCCTCGTTGGTGGGAATCATGAAGAAACGGTTCCTTTCCATAAAAAAGGCAACACAGGTTTCGCAATTATTGTTCTCTTCCGGGGGGCTCAGAATACCGGCTACTTCGGAGGGTCAACACCGCAGCGGCAGCCACGCGACGCGCTCGAGTTGGTTATATGGCCTTCAGGTAGTATTTTATTTATACTCGAGGGTCCGTCACAACGTCCATTACACAAAGCGACGGTAGGGAGGCCCGAACAAACAATGAGATCTATGGCCATGACAAGTCCCCCGAACACCAAAGGCATCTAACCTCAAAGGACCTAAAAGACCCACTTCTTTGTCGGCTAGGTGGCTCCCTCATCAATTTTCCTATGGAAAAACAAATTTCCATGTCATTGAGCAAAAAAGAAAATTTGCCACACTTCATGAAAGTGTATGAAAATGCAGTTGGTTGACTGACGTTCTGGAAGGACTGTTGGCGGATGCAATGAATTGTAGCTGAAGTACAGATCATGTAAATGCAGCGTAGTGCAGGTAATGTGTTCATTTAAAGCAGCAGAAACGAATGCATATGAAGCAAAGGGAATCAGGACCACACAACAGACGCGCCCAATATGAAATATCTCCTCGTTCGTGTAGAATGTAACAGAACATTTGCAGTTCCTATCCTGACCCTTTGTCTCAAACACCAATTTTTATTTCCTTAACATCTAATTTCTCGTATCAACTGCGGAACTTTACAAATGCGCAGCCCCAGTGTGGTATCTAAACAAGCGGAACAGGAAATTGTACAAGAATCAATTGGAACCAAAGGAAGCCGTTAGTGGGACTCTGACGGTACTTCTTCGAAGCCACAGCTCATACATAACCATGCAAAAGGCGTCATAATCGACCGGGGATGGATGCCACTGAAAATGTTTCCGGACCTTCATCACATTGCTTCGGAACATCGAGAACTTGTCATTGCTCACTCCCTTGAGGATTCTCTTAAGCAACGGAATGTCTAAAGTGGCAACCACGACTGAGAAGCTCTTCCAGTTCAATATGTCTGCGAATGGGAGATCGTAGTGATTGGCGATTATCACAGGGACACAACCGTAATACAATGAATCTGCAATGCGGGCTGTGTTTACTTCAAAGCCTTTGACATGGAGGCAAAATTTGCTCCCAAGAAGCTCATCAGAGTATGGCGTGGTGAGTCGGCCATAGTGAGCAAAGATCTCAGAGTCGTTTCTCCATACTTTGACAAGCTTTTCACGGACAGGGGAGTTTATACCCCCAGCAAAGAATGCAAGTTTGTTCCTGAAAATTTTGACCAACATTAGATCATTTGATGGATCAGCAACACGGGCAACCTAAACTTGGGAGTTCTGGAGGAAAATACACACTTCTTTCCCATTCTCAGAAAATATCAAGTGCCAAAAGAGACTTGGTGCATAAACAGATGAAAAGATGGGAACCTTTAGTTTGCTTGAGAAAATGCAGAAGACCCACAAACCTTGCGAAAACAACACTTATTCATGATGAGCGCCTAAAAATCATACTCACCTCTTAGACGACATGATATTGGGAGGATCCCCCTGTCTTGGCCAAACTTGAGGCAGAGAAGCATCCTTGTGAGTTATATATCCAGGAAGGAAATAGCTTGAAGAGCACACAACTTGGATGGCATTCATCTTCACCTCGCTTGCTTTATCCATGGCGGACCGACCGATGGAGTGACAGGCGACATAAAAGTGATCAGCCCCGCCTGTCCGATTCCAATAAGGATATCTCTGAGTAATGTTCACGACGTAATCCCGTACATAATCCTGGATGCCCACAACGCCAACTCTCGGGTCATGTCGCAACCTCGCGATGGAGAAGGGCATAAAAAACAAATCTGCCTCGGTCGGGTCCTTGGTGACGAAGTGGCTTTTCATGAGGCTCTTCTTGAAGTAACTCTCACTGGCGTAATTACCGCCAGGCTCGAAGCCCACCGGCAGGAGAACATTAGCGAAGGGATCGTCCCGCCTGTGAGGATAAACATATATCTTAAAGCTCCTATTCATTTCTCTATAGTCTTTCTCGAAGACATCTCTGATATGGTACACGTCGTGGTTATTCACATGGTCGCCTGAACCATAAGACCAAAAATTCCCAAACACGGGCGTTAACACAATAAGCTTCTCATACATTAATGTCTCATCCCACTCACACCAACAAATTCTCAACTCTTCATCCGATCAACAAGGCAGAAATTACATGTCTAGATCCGGCTAAAATGCGTTGCTCATTCTATTTACTTCTCGCATATCAGCAAAAACACCATGACAGTTCTTTGTGTATGCAAATTGGATCCAACAGTTCAAATGGGTGTGAGTTAAAATTCTGAAATTTCCTCATCTCCTGTGGAAACACTTTAGGTCGACATGTACACTTTCTAAGGTTTAAGAAGCTGAATTCATGGCACTGTTCAGCATAATGACACAGGAATCATTAAATGACATTATTATCGAGGCTTCATTAAAAAGACAACTTCCACAATTCCATTTTGACCTCCTAAATTCCTAATAATTGCGAACCTTCACAAATCGCAGTGAAAGAACAGGATCGAACAATTTCAGTCAAAAATCTAGCAACTCACGATAAGATCCGAAAAGTCAAAAAGGTCACAATTTTCACTAACCGCTGGGCTCCAATCGGTCTCCCGACCCGCTCCGACCCGCGTTGACTCCGCGACCACCGCTCCCTCCAGCCACGGCGGGGCCGGCCGGTCCGGGCGATTTCCCACCCGGAGAGCTCCCGGCGGCCCTATCGGAAGCGACCGGGACGGGCCGGCCGGCGACGGAGGACCGAAGCCCGGGCTTCTTGACGGGGAGGGTGGGCTGGGGCTGGGGCTGGGGCTGGGGCTGGGGCTGGCGGTGGCGGTAGTGGAGGAAGAAGATGTTGGAGGTGGTGAAGAGGTAGAAGAGGATGAGAAGGGAGGTGAGGAGGGCCAAGGTGGTGGGCACGAAGAAGAGGCCGCCCCGGGTGGAGCGGGAGAGGCGGCGCTGCGAGTAGCGGAGGAGGAGGGAGGGCGGAGCCATCTTCCATCACCGAGGGACAGCGGCGGGAGAGAAGGGTCGTTGATGAGAATCACTGCGCTTCCTCTCCTCTCGCTTCTGCTGCTCCATGCCGAGCCGATACAGAGAGTAAGACAAAAATTGGGTTTGGCTTTTCTTCTCGGGGCCGAGTTGGAATCATCGAGGGCAATGAATAAGAAAAAGGGTTAATACCGCCAAAAATTCTAAATTAGTACGCACG